>CAXFZM010000303.1:217500-303282 GCA_964007475.1 Hybos culiciformis
TATTTGCCTAAAAGATGCTTTGAGGAAGCAGAGATCATTTAAAGCCGCGTCTCCGAGTCTCGAACGAACTTTTGTACAAAAGTTACCCGCAATTGAGAAGGATCGCTCAGACTCAACGCTCGATGGCAGAATCAAAATCAAAAATGAGTAGACGGACTCTAATATTTTGCAACAAACGCCGTTCTCTTCAAAGAATTTGATTTCAGATTTAATTTCTATAGAATTAGAATCTAGAATATTAATATGTACAGAAACGAAAACACTATTTGGACACTAGTTGGAGAGAACACGAAAAAATAAATTTTAATTTCGGAATTCGCTGGGAAATTTTCGGAATTGGAAACTATATTTATGAAAACGAATTCCGGAATTCTCGAATTTCGAATTGCGAATATGCAATCCCTAATTATGTGTTTCGTGCACATTGATACAGGATTCACAAATAAAGAATTCCCAAAGGCGAGAACTCCCTCCTTATCCAATGCAAGAGCCATGATATGAGAGGCCGCATATACCTTTACATGTAAACATTTCCGAATTCATGTCGGTATTAATACACATAGAAGCAGCGCATTTTTGCGACATAGTTAGTGTTTACTTTTTTGGTTTATGAAACAGAGAAAAAAAGATTATATAATATTGATGACACACTTATTAAAATAACTGATTATTATGCAAAATAATTTTTAATTTTAATTTTTTTTTCTTGTTATTTTTTTATTTCACTTTACTTCTTTTTAATTAATAAGCAAAAAAAAAAATTAAGGTCAAAAATTTATAAAATCAAAAAAGTCAAAATCAAAATTAAACAACAATTATAATAATACGCGACACGTCTTCACACTTCAACGGTTAATTATCTTCAGAAAAATAAAATTGGCTAAAGTAAAGATTAATGAAATAACTTTACCTGCCGACATAAATCTGGTGTCGAGTCCACTGTGTAAGACATCCTGTTCATAGGCCGGGTCTAAGCTCGTCGTTGGGTGGGTACGCGACAGTGAACACCAGAGGTTCATAACAAAATTTATAGGATGTCATATTTGGAAGAAGGTAAAATTTTAGGATAAAAGAAAATAAGATATTTGAGAAACCCCGATCGCAAGTCTATATAAAAAAAAAACTTAAACCTAAATGACTACGACGTCATTCTTCAGCTTGTGGCTATGGCCACCTTTGGCTGGACCTTAGCGTTTCTGTTTTCCGCTAGGACGTAAGAAATAGTTTTTTTTTTAGTGATACATCGTTTTTAATTCTGAATACAAAGAACTTTATTAATAGAAAAGAAAGTTAATATAAAATTAAACTAATACATAAAATCTGGGTGATTGATGAATCTTGGTTGCATCAAAATTTTCTTATACATAATATTTTTGAATTTGTTTTTTTTTTTTTTTATCTTTTAATACTTTATTATTTTTTTTTGTAATAATAAACATATAGTGTTAATAAACATACAGACTTTTCATTTAGGTCTTTTTTTTTTTTTTTTTGTATAATTTTTGTATTACATATTTTATTTTGTATATTTTTTTTTCTATAGCAAAATTATGATATGATTATATACATATCAGAGAAATGCATGAGTACACTTGTATTACAAATCACTCGTGAATACACTTGATTTATTCAATATATGAATAGTTCAACTCAAAATAGAAACAAGTGTGAATATATGATTCATAATATTTTTTCAATACATTAGAATTGTATTGAGTTTTTTGTATCAAGTCATATTTCTATTCGCAAGTAAAGTGAATAGTGAAATATGTATTGCGTATATTGAATGCATTGGGTAATCTTCTAAGGAAATTTAATTTCCTAAAAAAAAATTAAATATTTCGTAAAAATTTCCTAAAAATTTCCTAAAAAAATTGTTAAAAATGTACCTATACTTAATTAGATGATATTTTTTTCATTCATACGTATTGTTTTTATATTAGGCACTTGCTGCATTCATAGCATTCATAACAAAAACAAATCAACATCAAGTGGTATTGAGTAGATATTGTTGTTTTGCAAGTCAATGTAATATAAGTGTTTCTTATGTGCAAGTAGAATATGAATAGCTAATTTTTTTTTTCTATAATTGGTATTATTCTGTATTGAAATATTGCGAGTGCTTTGTTTTTGTTTATGAATAGTATTACGCAGTTCTCTGATACATATACACAAAAAATTTCAATTCGAAGTTGATTTCTTACTTTAGGATTTTTTTAATTACTACAAATTTGTTATTCTCTAATCAGAGCGCGAAGTCGCTGGCCTCAGTCGGATAAACACAATGGTCTCTTCCTTGACTGTATCGCCAATATGGTACTTATTATTAATTTTTTTGTTGTTGACAAAAAAAGAAAACAAAATAGATTGTTGGAGTTTCATGTTTCATTATAGTCTTGGACATGTATACTTTTCAGACTCAAGTTGGCTTATTTGAAAGAACATATTCAGTCGTTTTTTGTTTTGTTATATATTGAAATAGGAGAAATTCTTTCTCCTATACACAGCATCACATGATTGATGCGGTATATAATAGAACAAAAAAGAACAAATGGTCATAAAAAGAAATGATCTTTTTTTTGTTTTATCGAATTTTGGTTTCATAGTGTAATATGACAATTTTTATAATAAAAATTTCATATACACTATGAATTTAATAAAATCTCTCTCTTTTATTTTTGGATTTTCAACAAGGCGGTAATCGCAGGTAACAAATTTTATAAAGTAAAAAAAAAAAAAAATTATTTTTGTTCATCACAGTTTTTGTATTTAAATTTTTGAAATTAAATAAATTAATTTCAAATTTAAATATTTAATATTTTTTTTGAATTCATCAAAATCCTATAATCGTTTATAATTAGGTTATTTATTAGATGAAATAAATTTATTATAACGAATTGTATCGTATTTCATTTGACGAGGTCTATCCAATAAATCACTCTCGGTTGAACCTGATATCCAACCGCAGGTTATTACAACCCACTTATATTGGCCTAAATTGCCAACACCCAAACATTGGTCCTTCGAGCCGGATTTTTTCAGCCGAGATTGCTATACGGGAGACCTATCTCAAAAAACAAAAAAAAATTATAATTTTTTTTCATTGGTTTTAATTTACAAAACCATATTTTCGTAGGTTCAGAATTTAAGTTTTTTTTACAATACTATAACAAGACAATTATATTAAAATTTTTTTAGCTAACGTCGTAAATTATGCCGGGGAATTCAAAAACAATGGGTAAAATTCAAGCCTTTATACGCGCTTGTGACAAGGTCACGTTCCTTAAAACTAACTTCGAAAAAATTTCTAAAGCGGATTATACTAGAGGAATGTTGATGGGTCGAAGGGATGGGCATGACGTGGATAAAAGTAGAGGCTTCTTACGAAGAAATTTATACTGACACATCTGACGTTGATATGGATGCGATACTACCCTGTGGAGAAAAATTTAATAAAATTCAAGAAGAATATTATAAGTTACTTGGCCTTATTCTTGATGAACTTCATAACCTTCAAACCACTCCATCAGGCGAACAGACGACTAGTTCTACTCACCCACCTTTAATAAATTTTCGACTACCTTCAATTGTGATTCCTAAATTCTGTGGTCAATACGAAATGTGGCGTTCCTTTCGAGACATTTTTACGTCGGTTATAATAAATAATTCTAAACTTGGTGCTGTAGAAAAATTCTATTATCTCCTCAGTAATTTAGAAAACCGACCAAAGGAGTTAGTGTCAAAATTCCCTATGGAATCTTCAAGTTTTGATATCGCATGGAAGATTTTAGTAAAGGAATACGAAAATAAACGCGTTTTAGTACATACTCAACTAAATTTGTTATTCGGTATTCAGCCTGCGAAAGCAGAAAATCCTAATTCCATTCGCTTATTACAAGATACCATTAATGATTGTTTGAGTTCTCTTAAAAATTTAGAAGTAAATACCGAAACCTGGGATCCAATTTTAATTTATTTAGCTACTCAGAGGTTGCCTAACTTGACATATGCGTTGTGGGAATCAAAACTCGAGGGATCTACCGAACTGGAGAAGTGGGAGGTCATGAATAATTTTTTATCGGCGCGATTCCGAACGTTAGAGGCGTTAAGTGAGAAGAAAACTCCAACCTCATCTCCTAATTGTACGAATACGTCAAAAGAAAATAAAATCATTTCATACTCATAATCATAACACTTGCTCTAATTGCAATGATTCGACTCACTCAATCTACACTTGCCCTAAATTTCAGAAACTGGACCCTAAAAAGCGGTTCGATGTCGCCAAAGCTAAAAAACTTTGCATAAATTGTTTAGGTTCGCACAAACTTGTGCAATGTACCTCGAAAAGTGTTTGCCAAAAATGCAATAAAAAACATCATACTCTTCTTCATTTTAGTCGTGATTCGAATACACCAGACACTTCGTCAGCCTCACAATCGAATAGTAATTATAGTTCAAATTCTGACTCTAATGTCTCTCCTCGAAAGGAATCTTTATCGACACCACAACGGATACCAATAACGACGAATTCAATTCCTCATACAATTAACTCCAATTTAGCGACGAATAGTCGTCGAGTCCTTCTAGCCACGGCACTAGTCCATATTAAAGTGAATAATGAATTCCATAAATTACGAGCCCTTATTGATCAAGGTTCAGAATCGTAGTTCATTTTAGAATCAGTAGTTCAATCTCTTAAATTACCTACAAAACCTTGCTTCGCTCAAATATCAGGGGTAGGCCACAATCTCGCAACACCGTCAAATAAATATGCTTCGTTAGAATTATACCCTTGTATTAATCATTCTACTCACATTTCGTTAGATGTTCTAGTGCTTAAGAGAATCTCGGGAATTTTGCCGTCTCAAGAAATTCCGACTACCGAATTACCAGAATTCAAAAACCTTCAACTCGCGGATCCTACATATTTCAAGCCAGGGGAAATTCATTTACTTTTAGGGGCAGACATTTTTTCTCAAATTATATGCTCAACCCTGAAAAGGTTTAATAATTTTATTGCACAAGAAACCATTTTCGGATATATACTGTCAGGTTCTGTAATAGAGAGGTTCAGGGATGTCCAACCTAAAATAAAGGTTCTCTCGTATTGCAGCAATGTTTTGCTTAATGAAGCTTTAGAAAAATTCTGGCAGGTAGAAGAAATACCTAGTCGACCTCTACCTTCTCCAGATGACATTCGCTGCGAAAAGCATTTTTTAGAAACTCATTTTCGACGTGATGATGGGCGATTTGTGGTAGAGCTTCCGTTTGTTAAAGAATACCCTGCACAACTACATCTCGCTAGTTCTAGAGATATAGCTCTTAAAAGATATTACTCAACTTACAAAAACTTATCAAAAAACGAAACGTATAAACTAATGTACGATAACGTCGTTCAAGAATATATCGAGTTAGGACACATGTCTCCATGCCAATCAAAGGAGAAAGTTTCTTGGATTGACAGCAATAGCCCTATTTTCGAAAGTTATTATCTTCCCCATCATGGTGTATACAAAGAGCAAAGTCTTAGCACCAAACTTCGCATAGTTTTTGATGCCTCCTGTAAAACGTCTAATAAAAACTCACTAAATGATGTTTTATATAGTGGACTTCCCCTGCAATCAAAAATAATTGACGTACTTAATCGTATGCGTCTTTACCCTTTAATGTACAATTGTGACATCAAAATGATGTATCGCCAAATATTATTAGCTGACAAACATACTGACTTTCATAGGATATTGTATAAAAATTCCAATGGTTACGTGCAAGATTACAAGATGCTTACAGTCACTTTCGGAGTCTCAAGTAGTCCGTATCTAGCTATGCGTTGCCTTAAGCAATTAACAGTAACCGAACGAGATAAATATCCATTAGGATCGCGAATTTTGGAAGAATCGACATATGTCGATGATATTTTTGCCGGATTTTTTGATGTGACCACAGCTCAAAAGGCGCAAATTGAACTGATCTCACTACTTAACTCAGCTGGTTTTGAATTAAGGAAATGGACAGCTACTAATCCGGAACTTTTACAACTGGTTCCATTAGAATATCACGCTAATCCTAATTTACACGATACCAGTGAAAATACACTTTTAAAAACATTAGGAATATGCTTTAATCATAAAGACGATTATTACACGTTTAGACCTCAAACCCCAGTTTTGAATTATCCTCTTACAAAACGAAAGGTTTTTTCAGAAATTGCCAAGCTGTATGATCCAGCTGGCTGGTTAGCCCCTGTTATTATTAAGCCAAAAATTTTGTTACAGGACATTTGGAAAGACGGAACTGATTGGGATGAATGCATTCAATCGGAGAGAATCATTCAGTGGGAACAGTTTGTTCGAGAAATTTCGGCAATCGAGGATATTCGCATATTTCGGTGGTTCCATTATTTGCCGGAATCTCGGGTGGAAATCCATGGGTTCTGCGACGCCAGTGCAAAAGCTTACGCTGCCTGCGTTTACTTTCGTGTTTTCCATAACAAAAATGTTCACTCTACTCTAATTTCGTCAAAAACAAAAGTGGCTCCGATTAAAACAATTTCTTTACCTCGGCTTGAGCTCAGTGGCGCTCTGCTTTTCTCTAAACTAATTAAATCGACTAAGGAAAGTTTGTCACTCCGAAACACTCCCTATTATGCATGGACAGATAGCACCATCGTCCTAGCGTGGATTAAAAAATCTCCCTCGCACTGGAAAACATTTGTCGCAAATAGGGTGACAAGTATATTAGAAAATTGCGGAGAAGTAACTTGGAATCATATTTGTTCAGGCAAAAACCCAGCTGATCTCGCATCTCGAGGGCTAAATGCGTCAGAATTGGTCAACAATGACTTTTGGTTTGAAGGCCCTGACTTTTTGAAAACTAGTAGCGAAAGGTGGCCAGAGTCCGGCAATCAATATGAAACTACCCTTGAAATAAAAGCCAAAAAACCTCATCACATATCAATTAATCATAATATCGATCAGTATTTACAAAAGTTTTCGTTTCTTTCTCGAGCCATACGAATTATTTCTTATCAGCTACGGTTTCTTAGAATATTGCATAAAAAACCTACAATTTACTCTACCCTTTACATTTCACAACCAGAATACAAACATACTCTAAATTTAATCATAAAACTTCTTCAATTAAGCTATTTTACCTCAGAATATAATTGTCTTCTTGACAAAACCCAATTGCCAGGAAAAAGTATCTTAATATCCCTTAACCCGTTCCTGGATGAAGATCAACTCATGAGAGTTAATGGCCGATTATCAAATTTAACATTACCTATAACGGAGAAATTTCCTATTATAATACCGAGCAATTCACATTTTGCATATCTCCTTTTTCATTACTTCCATTTGGCAACCCTACACGGAAATCTGCAATTGATGCAGTCAACAATTAGGAAAACATATTGGATTCCTAGATTGAAACAAGGTGTAAGAAAATACATCCACCATTGCAAAAAGTGTTTTTTGGAACGAAAGGAGGTTATGTCACAGATAATGGCTCCTTTACCTGTCGAAAGATTACTCGCGAACCAGGTCTTTTCTTCCGTGGGCCTTGATTTTGGTGGTCCAATAACTTTGCTTCGGCATGAAGGACGATGTAACGTCACTACTAAGGGATACATCTGCCTATTTGTGTGCTATCCACCTAGAACCTGTCAGTGACCTTACCTCTAATAAATTCCTTCAAGCTTTTGAACGATTTTTTTCTAGAAGAGGTTTGTGTAAAAATTTATATGTGGATAACGCAACAAACTTTGTAGGAGGAAGCAATATTCTCGCTAAGGAATATCAAAAGGCTATAAAAAATGCAACACAGCAAGCTGCAGCTGAATATGCCGCTAGAGAAGTACATTTTATTTTTAATTGCCCTCTAGCAGCCCACATGAATGGATTAGCAGAAGCAGGCATAAAATCTGTAAAGTATCATCTGAAAAGAACTCTCGGAGTGAAAACCATCACATTTGAGAATCTATGCACCATCCTCTGTCGAATAGAAGCGTGTTTAAATTCTCGCCCTTTGACTCCTAGATCCGATGATCCTGATGACTTGGAACCAATCACACCAGGCCATTTCATCAGAGGAAATGCGCTTTTGGCTCCACCGGAGCCTGCCCTTGAAATTGACGAAAGTACTAATTCTTATAAAATTTTAGATAATCTGGACAAAATGAAGCTACACTTCTGGCGACAATGGAAAGATGAATACCTGCATCGATTACAGCAAAGAAGCAAGTGGCGTTTGCCACAGAAAAACATCGAAATGAATGATTTGGTCGTGCTTAAGGATAAGAATTCAGCTCCACAAAGTTGGACCATGGGAAGAGTAATTAAATTGCATCCAGAAGTGGATGGAAACGTAAGAGTAGTTGACGTCCGTACTCGTTTTGGTATTTTTCGACGAGCTATAAGTCAACTATGCTTACTTCCTTATGATCGAGAGGATAAATTATAATTGAATACTTATTTTTTAACTATAACATAATTTTGCACTCAAATACGAGAATTAGTTTTGCTTTTAATTTCAATTTAATTTTAATGTAAAGAATTTTACAAATTTTGTCCTCACGATCATAGGAAAATTATTACAAGATAATTTCATGTTTTAATGTATAAATAGAAAATCCAACATACTCTTTAGTATGTCTTAAAATAAATTTCACATACTTTCAGTATGTCTCAAAATGTATGCTGAACTTAAGATACAGATGCTACATTAAGATACATAAAAATTAAACATACTCTTTAGTATGTGTAAAATCAAATGTTTGTTGAAATTAAGATACAAATTCTACAAATTCTGCAATGCATTTATGCAATATTTTTTTGTAAAAATGAGTTCATTAATAGTTCAAAACTAAAATCATTTCAAACAATTTAAATTAACTATACATTTTATTGAATTACTAATTAATATATAAAGAAAGTATAATTTTAAAATGAACAAAAAGATATTGTATCAAAAAATTGAATATTAGGAAAATAAACTATTAAATTATGTAACGTAAAAACAAAAATTTTTAAAAAGGAAAATACTTGTAATAATATTAAGTCAATTACATATTATTAAGGAAAAAAAATTGAATTTCATAAATTACATATAGTTTCAAATTCAAATATTATATCATATCATGAAAAAAAAAGGACAAATTAGTAAAATATAAAATGAATTCAAAATCTTATTAAAGGAAAATTTGAAATTTATGACTTAATAAATAGTTCAGTTCAGATATTATATCCTAAATCATATTCACAAACAAAATTTAACGTAACTTGTTTATAAATTTAAAGGAGAGACAATTTATTTTTATTACCTTTATCGCATAAATTGTATGATCAAATTCGCTAATTATAAATGAGTTCTGTGTGAATTACATGTTCCATTGTTGACGTAATAACGAAGTTTAACTTGCAAATGATACTCTGGTTATGGGATGTGTCATTAGATACAATCACCGACATTTAAGAGTTATCACCGATAGCACGGTTAAAGTAAGTTAAGTACCACTTATAATGTGGTGAAAATTGTTTTTGGCTCAACATCACACTGTGCTTGTTTGAAATCTATATGATTTCAAAAGGGGCCGGGATGTTGGAGTTTCATGTTTCATTATAGTCTTGGACATGTATACTTTTCAGACTCAAGTTGGCTTATTTGAAAGAACATATTCAGTCGTTTTTTGTTTTGTTATATATTGAAATAGGAGAAATTCTTTCTCCTATACACAGCATCACATGATTGATGCGGTATATAATAGAACAAAAAAGAACAAATGGTCATAAAAAGAAATGATCTTTTTTTTGTTTTATCGAATTTTGGTTTCATAGTGTAATATGACAATTTTTATAATAAAAATTTCATATACACTATGAATTTAATAAAATCTCTCTCTTTTATTTTTGGATTTTCAACAAGTAATCGCAGGTAACATATTTTATAAAGTAAAAAAAAAAAATTATTTTTGTTCATCACAGTTTTTATATTTAAAGTTTGAAATTAAATAAATTAATTTCAAATTTAAATATTTAATATTTTTTTTTGAATTCATCAAAATCCTATAATCGTTTATAATTAGGTTATTTATTAGATGAAATAAATTTATTATAACGAATAGTATCGTATTTCATTTGACGAGGTCTATCCAATAAATCACTCTCGGTTGAACCTGATATCCAACCGCAGGTTATTACAACCCACTTATATTGGCCTAAATTGCCAACACCCAAACAAGATCTTTTCCTATTTCTTTCTCTTTCTCTTCTCTTCTCTTCTCTTCTCTTCTCTCTTTCTCTTCTCTTCTCTTCTCTTCTCTCTTTCTCTTTCTCTTTCTCTTTCTCTTTCTCTTTCTCTTTCTCTTTCTCTTTCTCTTTCTCTTTCTCTTTCTCTTTCTCTTTCTCTTTCTCTCTTTCTCTCTTTCTCTCTTTCTCTCTTTCTCTCTTTCTCTCTTTCTCTCTTTCTCTCTTTCTCTCTTTCTCTCTTTCTCTCTTTCTCTCTTTCTCTCTTTCTCTCTTTCTCTCTTTCTCTCTTTCTCTCTTTCTCTCTTTCTCTCTTTCTCTCTTTCTCTCTTTCTCTCTTTCTCTCTTTCTCTCTTTCTCTCTTTCTCTCTTTCTCTCTTTCTCTCTTTCTCTCTTTCTCTCTTTTCTCTCTTTCTCTCTTTCTCTCTTTCTCTCTTTCTCTCTTTCTCTCTTTCTCTCTTTCTCTTTCTCTTTCTCTCTTTCTCTTTCTTTGTTAACAAATAATAGTGGTATCTCTTTCTTTGTTAACAAATAAAAGTGGTATCTATAAAAATAGAAAAAAAATCTTTAATTAATAAAAACTCATAGAAGTGAAATTACTACAGAAGCGAATTATTGTTTTAGCTTAGTTATACAAAATACAAGTCATAACTTTATTATTAGTATCTGTTATAGACACAGGCAAAGATTATTTGAAAAATTTCACATATCCTAACATATGCAAAAAAAACTATAATTTATATTTAGCATTAATTTGAAAAAATATATGGGTCAAATTGTTTCCAATAAACAAAGTGAATTAGCAAAATAAGAATGCAATTTTTTTTTGTTATGTTATTGAATCTATTTTGTATATAAAAAAATTTTGAAGTGGTATGATAATCATACAAGGGTTTTTTTTTTTTTTTTTTTTTAAATCTAACTCCACATGGCAATGAAAATTAAACATTGCAAGGAGGCTCAATGACCTTAAAATATTTTATCATATACGGTCAATTTTTGTTTTAATTTTTCCTTTTAAAATTTACAAGGTGAAAAGTTTCCACTTCACCATAACTAGAAAAAAATCTAATATTTCTTGATTTTATTTTTATTTTATTTTTATTTATTATTATCATTATTTTTTTTTTCTTTTAACAAAATTATTCTTGAAAGTATATCGATCAGTAAAAATTTGAAAAAAATAAAATTCGCATCATGAGATATAAATAATGCATGCTAGAACTTGTCGTTTTTACTATCTTAAACTTCCGTTTACCACCAACTTGCGATATTGGAACGAAATTCAGCGCTGTCGTATGTGAAAATGCGATTTTATTGTTTTTTGTTTTGTTAGACCTAAATAAAGATACGATGTCAACCGTACTTAATTCAACTTACGATATTTAACGGCAGAAAAAATTTGTTAGAAATTTTCAAATATTCAAATAAATTTTAATTTTAATATAATTTTTTTTTTCATAAAACCATGTAAAAAAAATGAGGACTCTTGAAGAAAAAGCTTAAAACAAACAGTTTTTTTTTTCTTTGAAAACTAGTGTTTTTGAGATACGATAGTATTCTTTGGACTCGTCGATATATTTTTTTTTCTATTCTTTTTTCAATTATCGTTGTGAGATTTTCTATGACTTGTATTTTGATTTTAGTAAATAAAATTAAAGTTTTTTTTTTTTTGTATAAAATTAAAGTTATTTTTTTTTTGTGAATAAGGAACGACCAATGACGTCCAGTCTCTTATGACTATGCTCCTCTGACACCGTCAATGGACACAAGATCATGATCGCTCAGTGATCCTATATCCACGCCAGTGGCAGATGAGTGTAGTCATAATACCACAACGTAGTATGGATCCTCCTCCTATAGGAGCATCCATGTGGTAACCGGTAGTCTTGGCTTCGGATTCTTGGATAGGCCCAAGTATCCTCCACCAAGATCGGGTGTTTTGGATCGTACATTAGAGTTGGCTTTGTAGTGCTCCGCTCTAATAACGGTCATAGCTGGAAATGTCATCCTAGGCCAGTGAATAAATTCACTTCGAAATTGCACTCCTTTTATACGATTTTAAGATGTGCTAGTCCAACAATAATTCCACACAAAACAAAGAAAAACGATTATCGAGCAATTAAAAGAAAAAAATTAAGCTAAAAGCATTTTATAGTAAGGGAAATAAATAAACAGAATTCTTGAATCTTTACTATGGTCCTAATATCATAAACAAAAACAATCAATACCCTTTTAAAATAATATTTTTTTTTTTGTGACCAAAAGAAAAAATATTCAAATTTCTATAAATGTACTGATTAATTTTATTATATTTGTTCTTTTTTTGTTTATATTATGAATTAATAAGAAAAATAATTTATGTGTAACATTTTGTATTTGTTATCACAACATTTTAAATATGTGGACAAAAAAAAATAAACTATATCAGAATGAAATTACTGTGAAAAAAATTTAAAGTAAAAGAAATTTTAAACCTTACTATATTATTTTCTCCAATGAATCAATTTTCATAGTGAGAATTATTATTGAAGTGTAAAAGATTATTTATTTTTTGTGTGTGTAATATGAATTTCATCATATTACTTAAATAATTCAATGGCAATTGATTTGTTTATGCGACAAAAAAATAATTATGTAAAAAAAATATACACCAAAGAATTTGTACTGTTGTGAAACAATATGATAAAATATGCTTAAACTTCACGGTAACAGCAATTGAGTTGCACATGCCTGATTTAATCAAAATCATCAAAATTAGATTAAGAGGAGAATTAAAATCTGCTGCAATGTTTTCATAATAATCATCTATTGACTCGATTTAAGCTGCCATTGTACCTACACATAAAAAGTTGTTTTTTTAAAAAATTCTTACCTTAAGTTGTTTATAACATGTTGCTTCAGTTTTTAAATTTGATTCTGTGCTGCTGCTGTACGTTTTTCCCTTTGACCTAAATTCTTTTCAACTTCACCATTATTGAGTTCTAATATCCAATGATCTTGAACAAAATCTGGTAAGGCTGCTGCAAAATCAGCATTCTGTCGATTTGGAGGTCCTAAAAATATATATAAAAAAAACTAGAATTAGGTAATACCGTATCTGCACTTGGACCTTAAAACTGACCTTTGAGTGGAACTGACCTGTAAACTGACCTGTGAACAGGCCTTTCTCATACAAAAAAAAGGAAAAAAAATAACTAACCTTTGCGTAAAAGGCCAGTTTGCAGACAAAAAAAGTTAGTTTGCAGACAAAAAAGGTCAGTTTGCAGACATTATAGTTGCCAACTTTTCTGCTTTTTCCTTGCTTTTTTCTGCCTTTTTTCTATTTTCAAAAGGTTGGCAATACAAATTTAAAAATAAACAAGTAAACAACATACAGAAATTCAAAATTTTTAAATAATAAAATTTGAATAATTTGGAAATTGGAAATTTTTAAATAATAAAATTTAAAAGTAAAAAAATAAAAAATGAATTCCAGCAAAAAAAAAAAAAAATAAAATGCTGTAAAAAAAATACAAGTGCGTACGGGTTTCGTTAAGGCGACCTTACGAACTGACCTTTGCAGACAAGTGCAGATACGGTATTATCCAGATAATTTTTCATTACTTCATTTTCATTATTTAAAATAAAAGTCTTCATATTAAGTACAGATATTTTTTTTAAATATTTTGAATTTTTAATTTAAAAATCCAAAATTTTTCTCAAAAAAATATTTGAATTTTAGAAACAAATGAGACGCGTCACAAGATTTTTTTTTTTGACATTTCACCAAAATAATTTTATTTTTAATAACTTTTTAGTTGTAATTCTAACTAAATTCTTTCTAAAAATTAATCTAAATTTTAGTAAACCGTATTTAAAATAAATATCTCTTATTAAAAATTTAATTTGTTTTTTTAAAATTTTATACGATTATTTTAACTCAAACCTTATTTTTATTCAAACTTTTTTGAAAGTAAATAATTAAACAACAAATGCCAAATGAGAATTAAAAGTAAATTAACAAATAAAAATCGCAAATAACCAGCATTATATTTGCTTGAACAGAGTTCTATAAAAATTCACTTTTGGTTATTTTGAAGCAAGTTTAAAACATGTAGAAAATTGTTCATTTTATAAAGTTTTATAAGTAATTGTTATCATTTAAATAGTAATTTTATATTGTAGCACTAGTAAAAAAAACTTTAATAGCTTTACATTAGACAAAATACAGTTAAAATTTCCTTCGCGTTTAATTATTTTGAAAAAAAAAAAAAAAGAAATTTATATGTTCAACAAAGCAATAAAAAATATACTTTAAATTTAGAACGGTGGGTGCTGCTTTGAAGCATGGAATTTTAAAGAAAAAGTAAATTGTCAAACCAAACCTTAGTTTTTTTTAAATACACTCTAGAAAATAGAACTATTTGGTCGTAATTTTACAACGATAATAATGGTAATTTTTGATGTAAAATTACGTCCATTATTTAAACTTCAACCGATAAAGGCGTAAAAAAAATAATATACACAAAAAAAAGTAAATTTAAGCAAATTGTGTTATTTCTGCATTAAAAATAAAGGTATATTTACACATTGTTGCTTAAACATTTAAGCCATAGAGCGTAAAAATAAACAAACTAGTGTATATTTACACTCTTCTGCTTAAATGTTTAAACCATAAGTAGATAGTTTATGAGAGTTCTGGCGCAATGGGTGGAGCCATTTGAGTGGAGCTATGTGGAGCCGCGTATTATATGAGAGTTCTAGACCAATTTAAGTGGAGCCGCGTATTATATGAGAGTTCTAGATAAATTTAAGTGGAGCCGCGTATTATATGAGAGTTCTAGATAAATTTAAGTGGAGCCGCGTATTATATGAGAGTTCTAGACCAATTTAAGTGGAGCCGCGTATTATATGAGAGTTCTAGACCAATTTAAGTGGAGCCGCGTATTATATGAGAGTTCTAGATAAATTTAAGTGGAGCCGCGTATTATATGAGAGTTCTAGATAAATTTAAGTGGAGCCGCGTATTATATGAGAGTTCTAGATAAATTTAAGTGGAGCCGCGTATTATATGAGAGTTCTAGACCAATTTAAGTGGAGCCGCGTATTATATGAGAGTTCTAGACCATAATTAAGTGGAGCCGCGTATTTTATGATAGTGAAGTATTTAAGTGAATTATTTTAAGTGGAGTCGCGTATTTTATGAAAGTATGTTATTTAATTGGATTACTTTAAGTGGAGCCGCGTATTATATAAAAGTTTTAAGTGAATTTTTAAGTGGAGCTGTGCATTATATGAAAAATTCTAAATTTAAGTAAATTATTTAAGTGGAGAAAAGTTCTAAGAAAATAATTTTAAGTGGAGCCGCGTATCATACGAGAGTTCTGAATCAAATTTAAGTGGAGCCATATTTAATATGTAAATGTACATAATTATGTATTTTCAAATAATTGTGAAATTATGATTGAGGTGAAAAATTCTGATAAATGTAATTTGAGTTGGAATCGATTTTATTAATTTGAGATTCGAATTTTTCAGATTAAATTATAAAGGTAAAAATTAATTATTCAAACTTGTCCAAACATGATTCGAGTTAAGAAAAATATTTTATGTTTAAGGGAATGTCTAAATAATTGTGAAATTATGTAAAAGTGCTGACAAATGTAATTGATTTAATTAAATTATTAAAATTAATTTGAGATATTCACCTGGTAATTTGATATTCGAAATAAATTTCATTTTATTAAATTATAAAGGAAAAATAAGATTTTCAAAAACATATTAAAACATATATATAAAAAAAATTCGCGTGAGAAAAAAATTTATTTTCACTAAAATTTTGCACTAATAGCAAATTTAAATTCCAAAAATGTTGATATATGTATAATATAATTTTCCGCGTATTTTTATCGTATGTGTCTGAAAAATTAAAATTTGAAATATGATTTTTATTAAATAAATCCTTAAACTTTTGTGCTAATACTCGTACTAAATCGGAAAATGCTGACTTCAGTTAAATATTTTCCCACGAATTGAATAATGAATTTCACAATTTATGTCTATGAAAATTAAATCGTAACTTGAGCCTGTGATTAAATTTGGATTCAGTAGCTATTTAAGGAGAAAATTTTTACTTTTTTGCTCAAAATTTAAATTTAAATCAAACAGTTTAAGTCTTATAAAATAAAGTGTGCTTAAATCTAAATAAACAACAAGAATTATTAAAATATAAAAATTTGGAAATAATTAAATTGAAATTTGGAAAAATAAAATTTAGCCAAAACAAATTTTATAAATTTGTAAAAATAAATTTAATTAAAAGAATTAACTCAAGCATATAAAAATTTTAAAATAATTAATTTGAAAGCTGAAATTAAAAAAGAAGTGAGTAAAAAATTAATCATTATTTTATTTTACATTTATAATTTATGTTTTTCGAGAAATAAAAAAAAAACGAAGAAAAATTTCAAACAAAACTTTATTTCAGACGAAATATTTTAAAATGGTTTTTACATGTCAAATTTGTAATCAACAATTTACAATGAACAAAAATCTTCTTCGCCATGTTCGAACTAAACATACCGCCGATAATATGGAATCTCCAATTCAAAATAAGTGTGTAGTTTGTCAGATTTGTGATGCGGAATTTTCGAGGTCTGATGCGCTTAGGCGTCACATTAATTTTCAGCATATTCAACCATCTAAAAAGGCAAAATATGGTAGTGCAGGGTTCCCCTTTTTTTTTTAGATTCATTTTCCCTGACTTTCCCTGATTTTCCAGAGAAAAAAATTTTTTTTTCCAGAACTAATCAATCAGTTTTAGAAAATTTAACAAAAAATTTTTTTTTGTCTGTATACAATTATTTACATATATGTACATATCGTCGCTCAGAATTTAAATGTCGTATGTAGATTTCGTCAATTTTAGGATTATGATAATTTCTTAAAGTTTTCGAGGTTGAATTTTCTTTTGCCGCAATCAGTTTTTTTATTTGGCTATTAGTTCTTGAGATATTTAACTTCTATTTTGTTGTACGTATCATAAAAGAAACATTTTGAGGGAATAATTGTTGTATGTGTTGAATTTTTGCTACATTCGACAATATGGATATAAAAAATATATAATTTTTTTATTTTTATTTTTTGTCGTATGCATACAAAATTTTAAACGATGGTATTTGCGGTGTGAAATAAGTATTGTATTAAGAAAAAAATAATTTTTTTAAATAAATAACAGAAGAGTTTATATAATTTTTATCAAAAAATATATAAATTGTTAAAAAAAAATATGAACATTTAAAGGCATGGAACGATCAACTTTATCAAAATCACTTTTTTTAAAAGGGTATGTTATAATTTATAAATAGTGTTATAGACAGTTACTTAAAAAGTAAGGAAATCGGTAGTCGTGTCACCCTCGTGAAGAAACTGAAAGATCTCGACTACACAGATGTCAATTTAAAAATTTTAAAACCAACAGCTTCAGTGTTTTAAACTATTTCCTATTTAAAAGAAGGAACTTTTTTACCAACAAATTCCGTTCACCAAATGCAAGTTTGTAATCTGTAATGTATCAACAAAAAACTTTGAAAGTATCATAATAAAAAAAGCAAAAGAAGAGAATTTCAAAATCGTTGATTTGAATTAAAGTAATGGACGATTTAAGAGATTTCAACAGCGTTATAAAATCAGAATTAAAAGTTGCAAAAAAAAAAAAACTCATCCGAAAAGTTGATGGATTTAAAATGCATGGTAGGTATTCCTTTTTTTTTTAAAGAATTAAGAATTAAGAATAGTTTAATCCCACTATTTAACTATGATTAGTATTTATGCCTTTTATTATTACATATAAAACTTTATTTTTATTTTCAGATTTTCTAATTAATTAAGCAATCGCCCGTAAAATGATAACATTTTTTTTTTTTGAAAATGACTGAAAGTGCAGATTTGAAAATTAACTTGTATTGAAACCAACTTTCGATTGATTTTTCGGAATTGCTATAAAAAGTTTTAGTAGAATGTTATTTGATTACTTTAATTTATCTAAAACTTTGATTAGTTTTTCTGTTAAGACTATTAGTGGATATTTTTTTCATTTTTATTAACGACCGTTGAAAGTATTTTAAAGTTATTGATTGTTATTTTTTAAAGTATTGATTGAAAATGTTAAATTATTTATTAAAATTTTTTAAGAAATGTTTGATTGAATATTATTTATTTTAATAAAATAAAAATTTTTTATCAGAAAATATTTTTTAATTCATTATTTCTAAAAGAGACCTTGCAATCTTTGTACAAAAATTCTAATTATCTAGAACAAAATGTTGATATACAACAAAATTTTCTAAGAAGAAGAATTTCAAAATTGATTTGTCGTATGTCAGCATTTACTGAATAAAAAAGTGTAAAACTTCTTGTTACAACATACAAATTTCGAGGCAAATTAAAAATTTCTTCATTACTAATTCACTGAAACTATTTAAAAATTTGCATATTTAAAAATTTGAATTACTTACTTTACATTTCTTTAAAAATTTTTTACACCACCAATGATAAATTTTATTTTTAAATTTTAGAAGACGATTTTCCAGAAATTTGTCACTTTTGGTTAAAACTCCCTGACTTATCTTAAAACGCTCTTGTTTTCCATGACTTTCCCTGACTGTTTTCGTTTTCCCTGACTTTCCAGGTTTCCCAGATTTTCCAGAGAAAGGGGAACCCTGTAGTGATAATGTAGTTGTTGCCGATATTGAGAGTGACGACGATGATTCCATTAAAAATGTAGTTGTTGCCGATATTGAGAGTGACGACGAGAATTCTATTAATAATATTGAAAGTGATGCCGATAAAATTGATAATGTTGGTGATGAAAATTTAGATAATGCTCACAATATTTGTAATGATCCCGGTACATCTCATGGCGATTTTTCAACAAGTAAGCAGTTAGATTTAAGAAAAACTAATTTTTGTGATACTTGTAAGGTTAGTTATGTAAGTTGGCCATCGCATATTAGGAAAACTTCCCACAAAAATTTGACGTGTAGTAATATTCACAATATTGAGAATCTATCCAAAATCTCTCATTGCTTTAAATCTCGAATCAGCTCATTTTGTTATAAAAATTCAGATGAGGGCTTAATAATACCAACTGAATTTCTTCAAAATTCCAAAAATGTAGTATCTACCCTACTCGCGGACCACTTAATAGTTCATAATTTCCTTAAATTTAATTTAGAAATTTTTATTTGGTATGTTAAGATAGTTATTAGTACAGATGAAATGATTGAAAGTTTGAAATCTTTTCAAACAAAAATGCATGTTTTGTTGAATATTGATGAATTTGATACGATTTTTGAGGCAATGGTTTCTGATATAAATGCGAAAACTGACGAGTTTCAGGAAAATAATTCAGGTTGGGCATTAACAAAAATAGAACGTTTAGAAATAAATATTAATAAATATGATCCAATACGAGGTGGATCTTTCATTGAACTCCCTAAAAATATTTCCAATAAAAAAGCCTGCACTAATATTCAAAATAGTGATAACTATTGTTTCAAATGGTGTATAATTGCAGCTCTTAAAAATTTTGTTTCAGATAAAAATCGTCCTCAGTCATATGAAATTACTAATATTGCATCTACTAAAATTCATATTCCTGATTTCGGATATATAAATTTCGAAAAACTCAAATTTCCCTTGATGCAAAATGACATTAAGGTATTTGAGGAAAATAATGAGAATATTAGTATTAATGTTTTTGAGCTCTGTGAAAATAATATTTCTATTGTTGGGCCTACTTACAAAACAAAAGAGTTGAAACGAAATCATATAAATTTGCTTTGGATAGAAAATGAAAGTAATTTTCATTATGTTTTAATAAATGATTTGTCTACATTAATAGGAACCCAACTTTCAAATCATAATGGGAAAAAACATATTTGTAATTTTTGTTTACTTTATTTTCAATCTGAGGAAACTCTGAAAAATCACGAATCTGAATGCAATAAAATCGTAACAAAAATGCCTGATGAAGACCATGCTATTCTCCGATTTGAACATTTTGAGAGATGCTTCGAATTACCTTTCGTTATATACGCAGATTTTGAATCCGTGTTAGAAAAAAATTTATTTGCTGTGCAAGACCCTGCAAAGTCTTCAACTGTCGTAGTGCATACTCATAAGCCCTGTGCTTACGGCTTTTATATAAAATGCAATTACGATGATAATCTTTCAGTTTATAAATCCTACGTAGGTGAAGACTGTGCATCTCATTTCGTGAAAACCTTATTTAAGGAGGTTAGGGATTTGTATCATCAGCATACTAGTAAAAATAAGCCAATGAAAAATTTAACAAGAGAACAAATTTTGAAACAGGCAAGCGAAGAAAATTGTCATATTTGTTGTAAAAAAATGGGGTCCGATAGAGTCAGGGATCATTGTCATTTTACTGGGGAGTACAGGGGTCTAGCGCATAGCAAATGTAACATTAATTTTAAAGTTCCAAAATTTTTCCCTGTGATTTTCCACAACCTTTCCCGATATGATGCTCATCTATTTGTGAGGGAATTAGGTTTAGAAAACTGCTCAATAAATGTTTTAGGTCTTACTAAAGAAAATTATATTTCATTTGCAAAAAAAATTAGCATAAACGAATCCGATTCTGCTGCCCTAGATGACGATGAGAAGCATATCTTAACTTTAGAAATTAGATTTATAGATTCTTACAGGTTTATGCCAAGTAGTCTCGCAAATATATCCGATAGTCTTGATAAATCTGACTTTAAATCTATGAATCAAGAGTTTCCGGAAGCTGCTTTTCATAACTTGCATTTGCAGAAAGGCGTTTTCCCCTATGAATATTTAGAAAACATCAATTTTTTAAAAGACAATTGCCTTCCTCCAAAAGTTGAATTTAATAGTAAACTAACAAATAGTACATGTTCGGACGAAGACTACGAGTATGCTTGTAAAGTGTGGGAAAAATTGAATTGTAATACTTTAGAAGATTATCTTCTCGTTTATTTAAAAACTGATGTTTTATTATTAGTTGATGTCTTTGAAAACTTCCGAAAAATCTGTCAAAAAAATTTCAAACTGGACCCCTGTCACTATTATACTGCCCCTGGGATGGGTTGGGATGCTATGCTTAAAATTACCGAGATTGAATTAGAATTATTGACCGACATAGACATGTTTAATTTTATTAAATCGGGTATCAGAGGGGGAATTTCACAATGTTCTATTAGACATATCGCTGCAAATAATGAATATTTACCAAATTTCGATCCAACAAAAGAGACGGTATTTGGAAGTTATATAGATGCCGTTAACTTATACGGATTTGCAATGAATGCATATTTACCCTATAGAAATTTCAATTGGGAAGCAAAACTTGATGAGTGGAGTGTTGAAAAAATTTTATCAATACCTGAAAATTCTGATCAAGGTTACTTTTTTGAGGTTGATTTAGAATACCCCATCGAAATTCACGATGCTCATAATGATCTTCCTTTCTGTCCAGAGCTCGAAACACCCCCAGGCTCAAAAACTCCAAAATTATTATTAACTTTAAACGATAAAGTAAAATATAAAATACATTATATGAATCTACAACTAGCATTAAAAAATGGTCTTAAACTTAAAACAATTCATAGAATTTTATCATTTGATCAAAAACCTTGGCTCAAAAAGTATATTAATTTGAATACAGAATGTAGGAAAAAGACTACTGACTTTGCGAAAAATCAATTTAAACTATTCAATAATATTGTCTATGGGAAGACAATGGAAAATGTTGATAAAAGAAAAGACATCAAGATTGTTACTAATTGGGAAAATTATAAAAGACAGTATGGATGTAGATCTCTTGTAGCTAAATCAAATTTTCATAGTATTTCCATCTTTGATAACGATATGGCAGCAGTTCAGATGAGTAGGGTAAAATGTTACTACAATAAGCCAATATATTTAGGTTTTACTGTTTTAGAAATATCAATATTATGAAGCCTCATTTTAAAGATAATATAAAAATAGCTTACATGGATACCGATTCATTTTTCTACAAAATTACAAATGTTGACTTTTACAAAGAAATCAAACATATGATAAACGACCATTTTGATACATCTGCTTATGATCCAAATAATCAATTTGGTTATCCATTAGTTAACAAAAAAATAGTTGGATTATTTTCAGAATTAAATGGAAAAATATTAACAGAGTTTGTAGGACTTAGATCTAAAATGTATTCTTTTACAGTTCATGAACAAAAACCTACTTTTAAAGCTAAGGGAATAAATAGTTGTGTTGTAAAAAATTTTAATTTTAATATGTATAAAGATTGTTTGTTTTTTAATAAAATAGTTCATTGTGTAATGTATAATATTAGATCCCGACTTCATAATCTGTATACGGAGAGAATAAGTAAAAAATCTTTGGATAGTTCTGATGATTAGCGAAAAATTTGCGTTGACGGAGTAAATACTTATGCGTATGGTCATTATATATTAGATTTAGAAGACGATATTGATATTTTGTAATTTAAGTTAAAATAATTTTAAGAAATTTTGTTATTTAAATACTTTATTAGTCTTATTTATAATATTAAGGTAATAATTTAAGATATGTAAATAAAAATTAAAAATAAAATAAATGTATATATTTAAATTACAGCTTTTTTATTTATCCAAGAATTATGTGACTTGTCAAATCCTAACCATTTTACAAAAACCATATCTCCCTTCTTTTGAAGAACTTTTTCCACTAAATAAATATTTGGATGCTTAACTTTCTGCAACTCCTCATCATAGAAACTTCCTAATATTTCTTTATTTTGATAATCATTCAAAACATAAGTAACCGGATTAGTAACTTTTACTTTTGATATGTTAAATATTTCATTTGACCAATTTGGAATATAACCTTTACTTAAAATTCCTTTTGATTTACTTATTCTAACTTTATCTCCAATTTTAAAACGACCTGGTTTAAAAATTTTCAATCTATTATAAACTGTTTTTAACAAGTTTTTTTCATTGGATTTTTTGACATCTTTTGGCTTCATCTTAATTACACTATGTTTAGTATTGTTGTATTTTTCGACCAAATCATTAACAACAAATATCCATTTATAATCTCCTCGCAAACTGAATTGTTTCCACATAAAATTTTTCAAAGTTCTATTAAATCTTTCAACAATTGAAGCTTTGAGTTTGGAGTAGGTATTATAATGATTTATTTCATACTTTTTCATAAGTTTGAAGAAATGTTGATTAAAAAATTCCTTTCCTTCATCTGTATGCAAGTTCTTAGGGTGTACATTTTCAAAAATTTTCTCCATGGCTTGTATAATATCAGCAGCACTTTTAGATTTAACAGGTTGAACATATGCAAATTTTGAAAATATATCGATGACTGTCAATAAATATTTAAAACCTTTATTGAACTTAGAATACGGAATCATTTCTACTAAATCTGCTTGCCAAGTATCATTTAAACCTTTTTGAATTACTTTGCGTCGAGTTGGAAAAGAAGAAAATCGAGAAAAAGTGTGTATAAAAAGAAAATATTTTTTTTTTTTTTTTTTTTCATATAAAAAAAGTATTCGGTTTCGAGCTGGTTTGTGTAGCTCATTAACAAGTGCTTCTTTACTCATCGTTAAAGGTGAAATGATAAGAAATTAGGTTTTTATTTATAATAAATACACAAATCAAGTCTTCTTCGCTTTTATTTAAAATTTGACCACGCAAGAGAAATGTTTTATCAATTTTTACACCTGTTTTCAATGATCATAAGTGGGCCATCAGGTTGCGGGAAAACTACCTTTCTTACCAATTTGATTAAAAATAAAGATTGGCTAATAAATGCAGACTTCAAGAAAATAATTTGGTGCTACGCAGAAGAGGGAGCAGTACCCAATATCAAAGGTGTTACTTTTCATAAAGGTGTGCCAGACTTTTTGGATAATTTAGAACGAGGGCCTGTGTTACTGATATTAGATGATTTGATGATGGAGACAAATAATAAAAGCATATGCGAGATTTTCACAAAAGGATCACATCATCGAAATATTTCAGTCATTTTAGTTACACAGAATTTATTTCATAAGGGGGCGCATACCCGAGATATATCACTTAATTTCATCATTTAGCTCGTCAGGTGTATCCAGAAAACTCTACTGAGTTGTTTAGAGTATATAAAGAGGTAACACAAATACCTCATAATTATTTAGTAATTGATCTTACACAAGGTGTTAACGAAGTCTTGAGGTTTCGAACAAATATTTTTGACAAAGAATTTTGTATTTGTTTTTGTAATTTAAATGAAAATGAAGTCGAAACTGAAACGGTTAACGAAGAACAAGCATATGTTGTACTCACTCCAAATGGCGAATCCGAGACTTAGAAAAGCTATTTTAAAAAACTGTGATAACGAGATAATTAAGACTATAAGTGAAATTGCATACAACACACAATATGGATACAATCCCATTAACAACAAAACTAAAAATAAGTTAAAAAGATATAAAAATGCGATACGCTGTTTGAGTTGTCCAAAACGTTCTTTAAACTCAAAGAGGAAACTTCTATTACAGAAAGGGGGATTTTTACCCGCATTATTAGCAACAGTTTTATCAGGAGTTATTGGAAAAATTATTGAAAATGTCGCATAAATTAAAAAAAATGATTCTCGTGTATCCCAATGCTTACAAGAAATAAAACAAGATGAAATCAATAAACCTGATTCGTTTTTTATTAAAAATTATCTTTTACCGATTTTAAATAATGTAGACTTACAAGATATTCAGAAGTGGTATGAAATCCGGCAACAGCTTTTAAAATATGCAGAATCAAAGAGATCAAATACTTCAAATTCTTATTCAGTTACAGCTTACTCTGATAACTTTACACAGACACCTTTTATAATTAAAAAAGATAAGACGATACAATCAACACCAGAATTGAAAGAAGAAGGTGTTCAAGTGAATTTATCACCGAATGAAGAAATTTTTGAGACTAATAATGATTATGTTTATGAGCCTAAAATTCAATCAGCAAACAAGGCAGCAAAAATTTTGAAGCGGCAAAGTGATAATAACTTTTCTTTTTATAATGACGATGAGGGATTTTCCTTAGCTCCAGAAAATAAACGCACAAAGAAAGATATGACAGATCTCAAAGTTATTGAAAAAAATGGGGAAGTTTTCACAATAATGGAAAAAGGTATTGAAGACGCTGAAAAAGACAAAGTTGATTTTATTCTAAAAACCTGGAATAAGAAAGAGAACGAAGCCGATGATAAACCCAGGAAGAAGAAAATAAACCCTGAAAAAAGACAAATGACTACAAGAGCTATGAAAGAACAAGTAGGTGAAAGCATCATTCGATGGCATTCGTTAAAATAGCTCTATAAAACAATATCTTACGTGAAATTATACTCATTTGTAAATTAAAAGTGAAAAAGAAAGGATGTCAGACTTTTATATTACATTACTGAGTAATAATTTAATAGAAGCTTACCCTAATAATTCTTTATCTTCATTCACGAACTTGATTAAAAACAGTGTGACTTTAAATGAAAATTGGGTAGTTGGTCTAACTGAAATATATTTTAATAATCTCGATTCAAAGAGAAAAAAGCGTGATGTTCCAATAAATCAAAATGAATCTGAGAAAAGACTTCTAGTTGCAATCAATAATGCTAAAAAGAAAAAAGCAATGGAAGCAGTTAACAAAGAGAAAAAAACAATCTGAATCCAAAAATAAACCAGCATTAATTGAAGCTAAAACTCGATCTACAGATGAAGAAGTTGGAATTTTACCACCTATTTTTACATATCAACTTATAGATGCAATACACAATTTAATAGATGGAAAAACTGATGAAAAATCACAAGAAGATCTTATCTACATATATTGCGATATAATCCATCCAAGGCGTATTGGTGATCATCTTACAAGATGTCTACGAGTGATTCCTATACAAAGTAAACAAAGTTTCATAAAATTCGATAATATAGAGTATTATCAAGTCCAGTCAAACATCATTACGAGTATTTCAATGTTAATATCCAACGACCAAGCATAAAAAATTAATTTCAGAGCTAGTGAAATACCGACAATGTGTACTCTCCACTTTAAAAAGTATAAATAATCACATTATCTCAATTTTTAATCAGAATAAAATAAGTTATGGATCAAGCATATACAAACTATTATTTATCCCAATCGGGTGCTGGCTTAAGTGATATTGGCGTTTTATACAGTAATCCAAAAATAATTCAAAGTGGGCGTGGAGGTGTCGGTGCATTTTTCTCTGGAATTTACAAATACTTCAAGCCTCTATTAAGATCAGGGTTTGAGGCAATTAAAAAACAATCAATTAAGACTGGTGCTAACGTTCTTCAGGAATTGTCTACTGAGAAACCTTTCAAAGAAATTATTAGAGAGCAAAGCAAACTAGCAGCCGGAGAGTTGACTCAAAAAGGCATAAAAAAGCTCCAAGCACTACAGGATGGAGGCGGTTGCAGAAAAAATATAAAAAAGAGCAAATTATCTGTTAATAATCAGTCATCATTGGCATCTAAAAGAAAGAAAACCGCTAAGCGCATTAAAAATAAATCTGATATTTTTTCAAATTAAAATGGAATGCATGAAGTCAGAATTAGATTTATTCGAATCAAGACCTATACAGACAAATGTATTACGATCTGAAGAAGTTGCTTACAATCCAATTTCATCATTAGATAATGCCTCCACTATTGAATTTATATCACTTGGGAATGGAGAAACTTATAGAGATTTATCATCAATTTATTTACGACTTATTGTATAACTTAAAGGGAAAGGGGGTGCCGATTTAACTGATAATTCTGTTGGCGTAGTGAATAACTTATTGCATTCATTATTTCGCAACTGTATAGTATATTTGAATAATACACCTATTTCACAATCAGATAATAATTATCATTACCGATCATACATTGAAAAGCTTTTGAATTATGGAAACGATGCTGCTTCTACGCATTTAGAGGCAACTGGCTGGTTTTTGGATTCGGGAGCTATGGACTCTATAGAAGCAAAAGCAAATCCTGGTTTGGATAAACGAAAATTACTACTTCAGAAAAGTCAAAGTATTGAATTAATAGGGAAACTTCATTCAGATATGTTTAATCCAATGATGCCAACTTAGGGAATTTTTCCCTAGATCTAGGGATTTTTTTGGCACTTTAGGAATTTTAGGGAATCTAAAGAATTCTAGGGAATTTTACTAACAATCTAGGGAAAAATGGCAAAATCTAGGGATTTATTTTCAGTTCAATATTGTTTGAATTATTTTTAATAATTTAAAACTTTGTTTGCAATCAAAAGTGTCAAGTATTTCTTGAAAAATATTAGTTTAATTTACTGAATATTGGGAACGTTATTTTCAATTTTTTTGCAGTGTCTGGCAAGGTTAACAATAAATTTTGACAATTTGTTTTGTTTTTCCTTTGTTCTGTTGTTTGTATTTCATTCTTCTATTCGTCTATTCTGTTCTGTATCTGCTAAATGCCTTTTCTTTTCCTGTTCCGTTTTATTTTAAAAATCGATGATTGATTGATTTTGTTTTTGAAAATTTATAGTGTGACTGACTGGTGTCTGTCAATATGTGAGATTTCTTCGTCATTTGGATTTGGTTGATCGTCAAAATAAAAATAATTAAACATATAATAATAAGAAATAAAAAATATTTTTTTTCTAATTCTGAAAAAATAAAAATTAATAAGATGGAGTTGTCTATTGATATGTAAGTTTTGTAAAATTTTTTTTGTTTATTTTATTTTTTTTTTTTTAATAATTTTTTTTTTTTTTTTTATTTTTTTGTAAAGGCCGGTATTCAACTGGAGATAAAATCAATGTTTGGGTAAGGGTTTTTACCCAAAAATACTACTATAAGTATTTCAATTTTAAAGTGTAAAAAAAACGATTGATATGAATTCTACTTTATAATTTAATTTTATTATAGTTTAATGTTACAACAACTAGGTTTTAGGTTTTTTACTTTAGCTTACGTATTTTAATAAATTATACTTGCAACAACTTTTTGCTTAAACAACGAAAAAACTACTGAATATAATAGGCAAATGTATTTAATTTTTATAAGAATATTCTCATTACACACAATACCCAAATTATTAAAAATATAGGGAAATTTGGGTGTTCTGTTTAAGAGAGAGATCTTGCTTAATATCTTGACCAATCGTTAAGCGTGATGGTTTAAACAGACTTTTCAAACGTAGATCATTTGAAAAGTCTGGTGGCTGAACATGCCGGCCGCGTTGATAGTACGTAAGATACTATTAATAATTTACATTAGTAAAGCGGGTCGAATGAAGAGTAATTGGTCAAAAACTTAAGAAAATCTTCACAATTTGATTCAAATGAAGTTTAATTTGAACTTAATTTAATTTAATCAAAAAATATTTAGAAGTAAGTATTTAAAAAGATGTTGCAAGTAATTTAATTCAAATCAAAATAAAATTGATGAAGTTTAATTCAATTCGATAAATGTGAAACAAAATTAATTAAAATTGGAAGTTACTTCAAAATAAATATTGAATTTTAATTGAAATTTAAAACATTATTTACAAATAATATTAGTTGATTGAATGAAAGTGAAAAATTTCTTTGAATTTAATAGATAATATGTTTGTTGAAAATGATGAATTCATTCTTGAATTATGAATGTGTACGAGATTATTCGATAGGTAATATTGCAATTTTATGAATTGATCTTCTGATGATTCCACACTTTGTTTTGATGTCGACAACTCGAACTTTGGTATCATTTCCGGTAATTGTATTTAGAATTCTTCCCAGTAACCATTTTTGCGGGGGAAGGTTATCTTCGTGAACGATGACTAGTTTGCCGACACTTATATTTGATTGTTCTTCTTTCCATTTGTATCGTTTTTGCATTGTTACGATGTATTCCGTCGACCATCGTTTCCAAAAGTGTTGTTGGATAGCCGAAACTTGTTGCCATTTTGTTAGACATTTGATATTGGTAACATCAGGCTCGATTATTGTTTCACATGGGGCCTGGCTCCAAAAATGTGCAGGTGTTAGCGCTTGTTCATCATTTGGGTATGTTGACATTGGCGTAAGTGGTCTTGAATTCAATGTGGCTTCAATTTGGCAACAAACAGTAGAGAGTAATTCATATGTTAAGTGAGAGTTTTGAAGTGTGGGATATAACAATGATTTGGCTGGTTTCACGGCTGCTTCCCATATACCGCCGAAGTGGGGTGATCTTGGTGGGATGTGTTGAAAATCTATTGAGTGTTCCGCGCACCTTCTTGTTATTTCTGATTGAAACGATTGATTCAGGAATTTTTGCTTTAATTCCGCAAGAAGACGTCTGGCTCCACAGAAATTAGTTGCATTGTCACAATAAAGTTTTTTGCATAACCTCCGACGACTGACAAATCTTTTGAGCGCACCGATGAATGCACTCGATGTTAAATCTGTAACCACTTCGAGATGTACTCCCTTCGAAATGAAGCATACAAAAACTGCGATGTACGTTTTGTAGATTGGCTGACGTCTCGTTGTTGGACTTGTTAGTATTGGACCACAAAAATCTACTCCGCAAATTGCAAATGCAAGATTGGCATTGACACGATCAGCAGGCAAATCTCCCATAATTTGGCTTAGAAGTTTTGGCCGATATCGAAAACATCGAATACAATTTCGCACTATTTTTCTGGTACAATCTCTTGCATTTATGATCCGAAATTCTTGAGCGATTATGGACATCAAAGCCTGCGAACCGGCGTGGCAATGCCTAAAATGTAGAAAAGAAATGTATGAATTAACAAAGTTATTATTTTTAGGTAATAGTATTGGATAACGAAAACTATAAGGTAAGTTTGCATTTCTAAGACGCCCTCCAACTCTTAAAAGGCCATCATTTTGATCAATAAATGGGTTCAAATGCTTAATGTTGCTTGTGTTGGGAACTAGTTGATTTTTCTGCAAACACTTAATTTCAAGCACCAATCCAACCCAAAACTATTGTTGAATCAGTCCATAAAAATATATTCTTCATATGGTTAGGGTAGTTTGGCTGTACTTTCGACCATAGCTTTGCTAACAATTCTGCACCTAAGAGTTCGAGAACCGGCAAAGTTCTTGTCTTTTTACTTGGAGCAACCTTTGATTTTGCTGCTATCAAATTAACAGTGACCTTTCCATATATGTCCACTGTTCGAATATAAATACATGCCCCGAATGCTCTTATTGACGCATCGCAAAATCCATGTATTTGTGAATTGATTGTTTGACTTTGTGATAATACAAAACGAGGAATTGTTATTGAATTTAATTTATTCAAATCATTTTTAAAGTTTAACCAACGATTGTGCAAGTCTTGTGGTAGTGACTCGTCCCATGACAATTTGAGTAACCATAATTCTTGCATGAATAATTTTGATGTGACGACAAGTGGGTTAACTAATCCCAAAGGATCGAATAATTTCGCTAGATCGGAAAGAACTGATCGTTTTGTAACTTTAGATGACTTGATTTTCTCTTCGTGTTGAATTCTGTATCGAAATTCATCAGATTTTGGATCCCAAATCATCCCAAGTGTTCTATCTACATCATCTACATCATTTAAATGAAGAAGCTTTTCTTGATGTTCAATTGGAATTTTTTCTAAAATTGATGACTCATTGGAATACCATTTGCGAAGTTCCAATTCAGCCGAGATGAAAATGGTAGTTATATCATTTTGCAACTGTAGGACCTCTTCTACTGTATCCCCCCCGGCAATCAAGTCATCGACATAAGTGGAACATTTGATGATTTCAGCAGCTTTTGGAAATTTTGACGAATGTTGATCAGCTAAGAAATTCAAACACCTTGTGGCTAAATACGGAGCCGAAGCAGTTCCATATGTTAATGTTTTAAGACGAAAAATTTTAAATTTATCTAGCGGACTATCTCGCCACAAAATTAACTGGAAATTGCAATCTTCAAGGTAAATCCAAATTTGGCGATACATCTTTGAAACATCAGCAATTAAAGCAAATCTGAAACAACGAAATTTTACTAGAATTGAAAAAATGTCACTTTGAACAGTTGGACCAACTGATAAAATATCATTGAGTGAAACATTAGTTGAACTAGGACATGAAGCATTAAATACAACTCGAAGTTTGGTGCTAGTACTTTCAGGACGAACGATATATTGGTGTGGAATGAAATAATGTGTACTTGGTACATCTTGTGCCGAAATTTCTTCCATATGACCAAGATCGAGATATTCTTTAATAAACATTGAATATTGCTGTTTAATGTCTGGTAATTTTTCTAGCTTTTTCTCCATCCAAATAAATCTTGACTTCGATTTGTTATAAGACTCACCCAATTTTGTTACTGATTTCTTGAAAGGTAGTTTAACCATTAAGCGATTATCTTTTGATTTGAATGTTGTGTTGACAAATAATTTTTCACAATTCTGTTGTTCTACATTAAATTTCGAATAATTTGTTTCAATATTTTCAATGGACCAAAATTTTTCCACCAAGTTGTTTAGTGACACGTCCGATGATAAGCTGTCTTCGAGGCTTGGTTTTGAACTTAGTAATGTTGAAAAAGTTTTGCCAATGATCGAATTGGTGCGAAAGCGACCAGAAATAATCCAACCGAAAACTGTTTTCTGCAAAATTGGTCCATCTTCGAATAGTTTAATTTGTCCAATTGACAAAAGTTCAAAAAAGTTTTCAGCTCCAATCAACAAATCAATTTTTTGTGGTTTGAAAAAATTAGGGTCTGCGAGATCGAGATTAGGAGGTACGTTTAGTTTACTTTTATCTAAGTTCTTTTCAGGATGATCAGTTGAAATTGAAGGCAATATCCAACAATTTAGATTAATTATAAAATTATTTAGTCGAGATTTAACAGTGACTGCTGTTTCATGTTTAATTTTTGTATCAAATTGACCAATACCAATAACTTGGCCACAAATTGGTTTACGATTTAAGTTCAATAGTTTTACTAGACGATCTGTAATAAAATTCAACTGCGATCAACTATCAAGCAAAACTCTGGCATGATGGTATGTTCCTGCCTGATCTTTAATTTGGACAACAGCTGTAGCTAAAAATGTATGATCGTTATTTTCTTGAAATTGTGATTTTGATTTACTGGAAACATACGACAAACGTGATGGACCTGCTCGAGGTTGAAACCGATCTTCAAAATCACCTTGTTGTGAGTTTGCATTATTTGATGATGATGGGAACGAAACATTTCGATTTATTGATGAGTTGGTGCATTCAGCATTTAATACTTGACCTGAAAATTTACTAATATTTTGTTGTTGTGGATTTAAATTTGTGGCATTAGTTGAGCTTTGATTATTAACATTATATCGATGTAACAGAGAATGGTGATGTTTTGAACAAATTTTACATAACGATGATTTGCAATCTTTAAGTACGTGACCAGATCGTAAACAATTTATGCATAAGAGCAATTTTTTCGCTTGAGAGTATCTGTCCATTACAGATAACTCGCCGAAGCTTGGACATTTTTCAATTTTATGATTTGTGTTCGAGCAATATGAGCAACCTGGAATTTTTGAAACAGTATAAGACGATGATTGTTTATTTTCGAATTTCTTCTTGTTGTATTGATTGTATTGATTATTATTGTTGGTATGATTATTTTGGATCGAGCTGCTATTACATGTTGATTTATTGTTTTTTGCTTCTCGCACTTCCAGCAATTGGCATCGTTTATTTAACAGTGCATGCATATTATCCCATTTAGGTAAGCTTTGGTAATCAAATGATTCTTCATATTTGCTCTGCGAATCTGAATCCAATTTTGTCATTACAATTTGAATTATTAACGAGTTCATGACATCAACTTCTGTGCCTATGTTTTTCATTGCGTTTAAATGTGAATTGATGTTGTCTATTAAACTTCTCAATTGACTTGCAGAGTTTTTTGAAATTTTTGGTAGGTCGAGAAAAGAGACGATGTGTTCCTGAAAAATTAAATATTTGTTGTCATATCGTTGTTGTAAAGTTGTAATGGCTGCAGTATAATTTTCCGATGATTTTCCTAAAGCATCAATTGTTTGAAGCGCTGGACCAGTTAAACAATGCCTTAAATGGTTATACTTTTCTGTTGTGGATAAACTATCATTTTCCGCAACTAATTTGTTGAAAATGGAAATAAAATTATGATAGTCCGAGTATTTTCCGGAAAATGTTGGTAATTTCATCTGTGGTAAGCTTGATCGTATTGGATTTGGTTGTCCTGCTGAAATGGTGGTATCTAAATTTTGTTGGCATGGAACTTTGGTCCTATAGAGTACCTGTAATTCACAGTACATTTCCTCAACTTCGCTTCGACTAGCCATATGAGCAGCATCATCAGGCCTCATTTTTTCTAACGACTGTTGATGAGATGACCACAATTTCCAATATTGATCAAAAATTTTCGTTCTACATTCTAATTCAACAGCTGAAATTGTATCTATATTTCCTGAGACGAGATTTAAGATTCGAGTCATGTTGGCTTTAATGCTTGCGCGTTGTACTTTAATTTCATCGTATTTTTTCTTTGCATCAGCATCAATTTGATCATTGTTGTCAGGCATGATGAAAAATTTACTTGATGACAAGTTGATGAAAAATTTATTTACGATGAAAAGTTGTAGATAATGAAAACAAATGTTCAGTCTAAAAAAGAAAAACTCAAACGATTATGAATTAATAATTTGTTAACAAATTGTAAATAAAGTTATTGTTTATTACTATGATAATTAAAAAAAAATTTTTATGTAGTTTTAAGTTGTAGCTATAGTTTCAAATATAGTTAAACGATTCCAACATTAACAATTAATGGTTGGATTAAAAGTTGTTGACTTTAATTAAAGTTCGCTTGAATAAATTTTCGCAACGAAAATGATTATGGTTTGTTTAGAAAATTTTATTATTATTATTGTTTAAGTTTCGATTGATTAGGTTTAATACTAATAATGGTTTTTATTAATTTTTGAATAATTCGAAATTAATTTTCAATAAACAAATTGTTTGTGTTTTGTTTCAAAAAATTTATTTTCATTAAAAATGTTTGTGTATTAAGTTTCAATTAAGGTTTGAGAACCAATGTTCAACGTTTGTTCAATAGAAGTTTCGATTAAAAAATTATTTAATTATGTTTCGATTCAAAAAATTTTACATTTTTTTTTTTTTTTTTTTTTTTTCCAGATTCCAAAAAAAAATTTTTTATTTTATATATTTTTTTTTTGTTGTTAAAAATTAGATACTGTAGCCCAACAGCTGTACAGATAAAATTTTCTTGTGTGTGTATATTATTTATATCATGCAATAAGTGTATATTATTTTATCTTATGCTACTTTTTCCTCTCAATTTTTTAATAAGTAGAGGTATAAAATTTTGCAGATAATTTTAAATATATAAATTTATACATACGATACCAAAAAATTTATATGATCAATTGAAATGCCCAAAAAATCCAATTGCGGTAAAATTTTGACCTGGTTGATGTGTCTTCAACTGCACAGCAAAACCACTTTCCTTGATTGAAAAAATTTGTACTTTATTTTATAATTTTTTAATAGTATATTATATTTTTTTTTTTTAAGAATTCAAATTTAATTTTAGTTTTTTAATATTTCACAAATAATTTTTGATAGTTTAACTTTAATAATTATAGCACTTCAATTTTTTTTTTTTTTTTTAAGTTTTTAATTTAAGGTCACTCACTATTACACCTTATAATTTCGAGTTTTTTTCTTTTTTTTTTTTTTGTTTAGTTTATTTGTCCGCAATTTACCGAACCGAATTCCAACTACGATCTTTGAACTCAGGAGCCGAATGTTTGAGTTTTTTTTTTTTTAAACGAGAGAGCCACGAGTTGTTTCGAACGAAGGAGCCAATTGTCCTTGAGTTTTTTATCGAACGAGGGAGCCAAGTATCCTGTCACGGTCGCCAAAATGTTTGGGTAAGGGTTTTTACCCAAAAATACTACTATAAGTATTTCAATTTTAAAGTGTAAAAAAAACGATTGATATGAATTCTACTTTATAATTTAATTTTATTATAGTTTAATGTTACAACAACTAGGTTTTAGGTTTTTTACTTTAGCTTACGTATTTTAATAAATTATACTTGCAACAACTTTTTGCTTTAACAACGAAAAAACTACTGAATCTAATAGGCAAATGTATTTAATTTTTATAAGAATATTCTCATTACACACAATACCCAAATTATTAAAAATATAGGGAAATTTGGGTGTTCTGTTTAAGAGAGAGATCTTGCTTAATATCTTGACCAATCGTTAAGCGTGATGGTTTAAACAGACTTTTCAAACGTAGATCATTTGAAAAGTCTGGTGGCTGAACAATCAACTTTTTCATATAAAATTTTATCTGAGATAAATTTTAGTTGACTGAATTTAATTTATCGGTACCCAACTGAAGATAAATGGAAATTTATCTGAGTAAAAATTGTATGAAAATTTTTTCACTCAAATAAATTTTATTTCAAAAATTTATCTTGCAAAGTATGTTTTGAACATTCTTTTCAAGATAAATTTTGACATTAGGTCGTGTAAAAAGAATTTGACGTTTGTTGTTTGAAGAAAACAAACAAAAATCAGAAAACTAAAATAATTTTTAAACTGAAATTGGTAAAAAATATTAAAATTAAAATAATAGTTTAATTTAATAAAATAAAATAAAATTGGTAAAATTAATTAAATAAAATGGATGAAAGTTGGGAGGTAAGAAAATTAAAAATAAAATTGTGTAGGTACTACATAAGTCAGAACAGGGCTGCCAGATGGAATTAATGAAATTTCCTCAAATTCTTAAGAAATTTCCCCAAAACAGACACTTTTTGAAAAAAATTCCTCAAATTTTTTTTTTTATATCTTCGTGTTCTAAAATTTTTTTTTGCCCTAAATTAGAAAAAACAATTGTTTAACTGTTTCCCCAAAAACAGCGCGATTTGTTTTTGTATCGCGGACATAAAAATGACATTTGTCCGCGATTCGAAATGTATTTTGTCCGCCGCGGACAAATGACATTTTCCAAAATGTCATTTGTCCGCGATAAAAATTAATCGCGGACAAATGACATTTTGCAAAATGACATTTGTCCGCGAAGTTTTCCATACAAATTTCATCGCGGACAAATGTCCCGCGGACAAATGTCACGGCGCCAAGAATGGTAATGACATCAATTTCTTAAAATTATTAGGGTAAAAAAAATTGACGAGTCTGAAATTTTAAATATTGTTGATTGCCAACGTTAGCACAATATTTTTGAATTTCTTCAAATTTTCCTCAGAAAAAAATATTTTTTTTTTTCCCCCGAGAATAAAAATTTCCTCAGTTTGGGGAAAAAATTCCCCAATCTGGCAGCCCTGAGTCAGAAAGTCATGTGTCAATTTTTATCTCACTCAATAATGTTCCTTTTTAAGATAAAATTTATATTGTACTTTATCTTCAGTTGAATACCCGCCTTAACCAAAAGATCTCCAATAAAGTGTTTTTGATTAAAAAAAATAATTTTTAGAAATCTTTTAAATCTAGGGAATTCTAGGGAATTTTTTTTACAGATCTAGGGAATCTTTTCAAAGACAAGTTGGCATTACTGGTTTAATCAGCCAAAACTTTTGCTTAATAATGTCGATCTCAAAGTTGCTCTTCATCTAGAAAAATTACCGTTTTATATCATGGATAATGAAGTTGGAGAATCATTTGTTAAAATTTCAGAAGCTACTATGTACATTAATCACGTCACAATTAATCCAATAGTTTTATTAGCCCATCACAGAATTTTACAGAAAAAGAATGCTATTTACCCATACAAACGCGTCGAAGTTAAATCTTTTACATTGTATCCAGGAAATCACTCTTTATTATTGGATAATGTGGTAATAGGACAGCTTCCAAATATTTTGGTGTTTGCTATGGTATCAAATGAAGCTTATAGCGGGTCACGCACGAAAAATCCATTCAACTTCCATCATTTTAATTTACAAAGATTTAATTTATGTGTAAATGGGATTCAAGTACCTAGTCAACCTATTGAATTTAATTTCAACAAAGAAAAGGGTATAATCAGCACTAGAGCATACAATACATTATTTAGAGGAACTGGAATTCACGAAAGAAATCTCGAAAGAATTGTTTGATAAAGGCTACTTTTTATTTGCATTTGATTTGACAGCAGATCTCTCTTATAATTCAATCTGTGGAAATTTACTCAATCAGGGAACAATAAGAATTGAAGGAAAATTTGGTGAGGCACTGCCAGAAGCTATAACTTGCCTTGTTTATTGCGAATTCGATTCAGTCATTCAAATTGATAAAAACAGAAACGTTTTACAACAAATGTAAATGGATTCATCACAACTAACATCGCTGTTGAAATGTAATAAGTCAACAAACAAATATTTTATTGGGGTTTTTCCTTGTGATAAACTTCCTAAAAAAATTAAGAAAAAGCCAGCAATGTTAATTGCAAACACCGATCCATCTAACAAAAGAGGCCAACATTGGGTAGCATTTTATTTTTCTAAAAATAATGAAGCGGAATATTTTGATTCATTTGGAATGTATCCTTCAAATCCATATTTTTTAAAATTACTGAGAGATAATTGTATAAGATTTGTAAGCAATAATAAAACTCTTCAAAATTTTTTATCAAACTTTTGTGGACAATATTGTTCTATTTTTTTATATTATAAGTCAAAGGGGAAATCTCTGAAATTTATTTAATCTCTGTAATTTATTTAATCGTAAAAAAATTGTAAATTTATTTAAAAAATTATTTTGTCTAAAGAGTAGGATTAAGAAAATTAAATGTAATCAAATCTGTAAAGTTTTGTTTAAATAAAAGAATATGATTTTAATATAATATTTAGTTTTTATTCATTTATTATTGATTAACAAATTCTATAATTGCCATATCTTTTCGAGTATTATCTCGACCTTTGAAAACTAGGCTAACTTTTTCACTGTTGAGTTTTTCCAATTGTTTCTTGGTAGTTACACATTTCCCCAATCTTTCTGGTAAAAATTCTGCAAATCCTGCTTCACCATCTTGGAGGTTAGCTACCAATTGAGTACCATATCTCGTCACTTGATGTGTGAAATCATTAACAGTGTATGGATGATCCACAATCAAATCATCAATATTTTTATAAGATGTTTTTCCACTTGCAACTACTTTAATGTGTTCGAAGAAACTCTGTTAAAAAATAAAAAATTAGTTAAAATAATAAGTATCTTAAAATTTAAAACACTTACCATTTTGAATAAAATTGTTTGTAAGAAAGTTAAAATTATAATTATAATTAATATTGAAATCTAAATTCTTTTATACCCAAATTATCACACACACACGATTGAATTAATTTTTTTTAACTCGGTTTTTGATATATCCTCAACACTTTAAATTCATTTGATCCAAATATTGTGTTTACCAAAGAAATAGAAAAAAACGAACAAATTAACTATTTGGACCTAACAATTATTAAAAATAATAGCACATTAATAACTAATTGGTATACAAAACCCATTTCATCCCAGCGAATCATTAATTATCATTCGACGCACCCTAAAAAAATTTTCAGCTATAGCCATATAAGATTCCAAAAAGATAACATCAACAAATTAAAATCCATTCTATTAAAAAATAGCTTCCCCATAAAAATAATTAATAAAATTATCAACTCAACTTTCCATTTTACCTCTTCGCTTCATAACGTAAATAATAATATTGATAAACCCTATTGCTCCATTCCTTTTATACCTGAACTAACACAAACGCTCACCAAACAACTAAATTATTTCATCCCAAATGTTAACATCACAACTAAACGCTTAGATCAACTAAATACCATTTTCTTCAAAAAATTAAAAGATCCTATTCCTAACACTGAAAAATCAGGCCTCGTATATAAAATTCCCTGTAATGATTGTGACAAACACTATATTGGAGAAACTAACCAAAAAATAAAAAATAGAATTTCTCAACACAAAAATTCGGTATCTATAACCAACATTCAAGATCCAAAGACAGCATTGGCACAACACGTAGCATTAAATTCCCCTACTTTTAATTTTGGCAATGTTCAAATTCTTGAACAGAATAATAACAAACACAAATTGAAAATATGTGAAATTAACCACATTATAAAAAATTAAGACCAAACTTGCAATTATACGTCTGACTTAAAAAACTTTTCCACTTCTTATATCAATCTACTTCGACCTTCTTAGTAAAATAAACTCAAAGACATTTTTTAGCATATTTAATAATATACCTATATTTCCAACATAATAACTTTTTATATTTTTAAATCTTTTAAATTTTTCAAATTTTTAAAATTTTTCAAATTTTCACTTTCCTATCTAAAAAATAGATAAACTTTGAAAATATGTTCGTAGTTTCCTTACATTATAATTTTTGAACTTTGACATTTTTTATGTATTGTTAATTTAAACTTGGTAGACGCATCACCAACACTAAGATAATCAGCCGTGTAGTTGAAAAGTAAACAAAAGTTTTCGTAGGGATAATAAATAAAAAATTCCCACTAGTTTTCAAATTTTTGTTCGCTTTGTTGGTCGGCAGTAATTTTTTTGCCATTTTTAGTTATGTTTTAAACATTAAAAATAAATTTAAATTCAATAATAATGAAGATAAATTAATAAAAAATAAGTTTTTTATTAGTTTGTAAAAAAAAAAATTAATTTTAAATGTCCAATCCTTCCTAGGACAATTTTTTTCTTAACTACAGATTACAGGTGGATTTTTACTTGTTGTTTTTTACAAAAATGGAATGAAAATATTTAATTTTAATTTACCTATTTTCATAAATAAATTAAAAATGATTTTAAAAAAATGATTGAAATTTTGAAATTAAAAAATTATCAAAAAAAAAATTATTGTGCTATAATCAAAACATTTTTTTTAAGTGGAGTATTTTTTTTAATGAAAATAATTTTCAATGGAAATTTTTAATAAAAATATATTCATGAAGTGAAGTAAAATTTAAAATTATTTTCAATAAATAAATAAAAAATATAATTTCAAATACAAAATATAAAAAAAAAACTTTTTTTTGTACAGATAGAAGGTAGGAAGATACCTACATAAGTAGGTGGGTCCCCAGGTAGAAAAACAGCCACGTAAATGCACAAGTTCGATTTGTCCGAAACTTGGTGAGATAGTAGGGGCGGTCCTCAAATCCTCAAATCCTTACATCCCAGAAGGTTTCTACCGGTAAACTCTCGTTTCAGGGATATGCAGCCCCATAGTTTTCATATGTTAGGTAGGTATACCTAGGTACTTGCTTTGTAGTAACCAAACCCTTTTTTTTTTTTTTTTTTTTCGTAATATGAGTTTTTTTTAAATAAAAAGTTGTCTTTTGGAATGGAAGACGGCAGCCGCCTCCTCCAATCCCCTTAATTTTTTTTGTTTCCTGATTTGCTTTCATTATTAGGTATTTTTAATGTACCTGATCTGATAAGTATACATATACCTGATATATGAACTCTTTGGGGGGTCATATCTCTGAAATAAGAACTTATCGGTAAAAAACGTATTGGATTTGAGGGTTTGGGTACCACCGCTACTCCCCCAACAAGTTTCAGCAAAATTGGGATTGTACACGTTAGCTGAACTTTGTCCAAAACATCTAATAAGAGCTAGGTACGATAGCTAGATAGTTTTATTTAGTTTATGTAAATTTTAATTAATATTTGAATTTTTTTAAATTAATTTAAAATTAAAGATAAATTTGGTATAATAGGTACCTAGAGCCTAGAAATTATGAGAAAAAAAAGTTTAATTTACTTTACCAGCAAGGAAAAAAATTTATGGATTAAATTTGCTCGATTTTTGTAATTTTTTATTTTAAACAAATACGGTTTTTTTTCTTAAAAATTAATATAAATCATATAATAAATTGCATTCAATAATTAAATTATATTTTTATTTTTTTTTAATCTTATTTTACAGATTAATCTTTAAGTTTTGTATAGGAAATCTCATAGGGTTTCATACATTTGTTATGATTTTTATGCCTACGAGATGCTGTCTATGTATTGTTTTTTTTTTTAATAGGGGGCTTTTAATTTATGTTGGTATTGGTAGACGTGGAACTTTAATTGTTCATATGTGTGAGTTTTTTGACATTTATCAATTCCCTCCAATTTTTATTTCTCAATTTAGAAAAACTTAAATTAATAATTGGGATCAAGTTTTAAAATATAAGAATAATTATTTTTTTAAATAAATTAAATAAAATTTTTGTGTGATAAATAGCTGTATATAAAAATAACAAAATATAAAATAAATGACCGACAAATTTGGCTCAAATGAAATTTTTTGCGATTATTTGATTTTTTTAATTTTTTTAATTTTTGAAAAAATATAATTTTATCATAAGGAATACGAGATTTGGGTAAGACATCTCTTAATATTTCTGTTAATTAAAACATTTCGATCAATACTTAATATTATCATAATTCTCATATTTATTTGCCTTGTGCACTTTTTGTGCGTATGTTTTTATACTTATGCTTTATGCTTATTTGTTTTTTCATTTTATAGTTTATACATTTTTTTGCTTTAGCTTTTTTATGCTTATGCTTTATGCTTATTTGTTTATTCATCTTATAGTTTATATATTTTTTTTTGCTTATCAGCTTGTAGGTATTTTGTAATTTTTATTATATATATTGCTTTAAAAAATATTTTTTATGTATTTATGCTTATGCATGGTAGTGTTAAATTTTTTAATGGTAGCTTAATTGATTTTGTTTTTGATAATTTTAGCATAATTTGACACATTGTAAACTCCTGATAATGACTTGGAATAAGTCGAAATATTGAGTTGTAGATCGTAATAAAAAACATTATCAACAATATATCGTCTGCTCAGAAATGAAACAACGTATAATGAAAAGTATAGTTTCGAGCAATTTGAGTTTATAGATTTGAATATTAAAAAAAACGTATGGAAAAATATCAAGTAACGTAAAATTTTCATCTAAAAAACACATTTAAATCAAGATTAAGAATATTACAAAGTAGTTGTACTTATAAAATCGAGTACGAGGAATCGAATGGTGCTATTATCTAATAACGACATATAAATATCATACGTTATTTCATTTCTGAGCAGTTTATAAAAAAGTAACATCAATGTCTTATTATTAACATCTAAAGCCAACACAACATAGATATTTACGCTCAGCAATACAAAAAACTAATATAGTGAAATAATTTAATTCTTCACAAACTGCCGGTTTTTGACTCTTCCAGCTGCAACTTTACTTACCTAAAAGAAAAATGTGTATGTATTAGATAACTTTACATAGTTTTCAACTTAATAAATAAATAATAACTTACTTCATTAAATAAATTTTTCAATATTGAAGCTAATCGACCTTGTTGGTCGTCTAATGTAATCGTTGGAATGAAAGATACTTGTGGTCTAAGAGCGTGAGTTGCATCACCATGTAACTTTAATAATTCTGCTCCGTGTGAGCTATTTGCACATTTTTGTATTAATTCAGCATTTTCAACTTTATGTTCCCGACAACACTGAAATTAAATTTCTTTATGAAAATATATATTATGTGTGTAAATTATCGAACACTTTTTTTCATTCAATATTAGTATTATTAATTTATTTTTATAGAATAAAGAAACAAAAGAGAGTTGTATGTGGTATGCATGTATAACAAAAATTACTCTTTGCATTGCTTCCTTTGGAAGATGATTATCACGAATCATACAAGATACAACATCTAAACGTATTTTGGGATCCTCAATAGCCTCTAAAGCACATGCATGATAAATATTTCCTTGGCATTCGAGTTCACCATGTTGACAATCGAAAGCGTATGATCCATCTTTATTTTGTTTTGTCTGAAAAAAATTTTATAAAAGAAAAAAGCATTACTTTTTGTTTTTTTTGTTAGTCAACAGAAAAAACAACAAAAAAAAAAGAAATTTGTGATGAAAAAGGTATGATGAAGTAAATAATTCAATCAATTTGAAATGATATTAATATTTTTTAATTCTCTTGCTGTTCTTGCTGAAGATTTGGTCGTCTATCTTTAAACTTGCGAGTCATCAAATTGTCTGTTTATTGTTATTAGTTTTCACCACACAATTTCCCTCGAGTTGAAGTTAAAAATTTTGTTATAATAGTAAATTAAAATCAAGTCAGTGGTGGCCAAACTTTTCAATGATTGTGCCAAAGTAGTAAATTCTAAAAATTAAGTGTGCCATACTAAAACTTTTTACATAGATTCGTTACATTTCACTTTTTTAATATTTCTGATTAGAATTTTAAATATATAGTAGTTCATATAATTTTTATTTCTTTGGTTCAATTAGGGTTGCCAGATGAAATCTTAAAGATTACCGGACAAAATTTTGAAAAAATAAAAAAAATTCTAGCCTATTGCATTAAAAACATTTAAATTTCAATATTTTCAAATTTCTTATAGAGTACGATTCAAATCACTTGACCAATGAGCTTTTAAGAGAGGGTAAAATTTGAATAAAATTATTATAAAAAATTGCATGATCTTTTTTCTTAAATAATTTTCCCTAAATTTTGTATGGAATTTTGTAATGGAACAGGAAAGCTTTGAATAACGGATTGGTCAAGTAATTTGAATCGTACTCTACCATTTTGACCGTTTACTCAAAACACTTGAGCGACAAAAAAATTCCTGAAATTTGAAAAAGGCAGAAATATAAAAAACACTAATCAACTAAATTTTTCGCAAAATAATAAGCATCGGGTGGACTACCGGACAAATGTATGTTCGGTCCTTCACATTTTTTCCCACCGGACAAGTAGTTGAATTAACGAACTATCCGGTTCAATACCGGACACCTGGGAACCCTAGGTTCAATATTTTTATGATTTATTTCCAAAGACGAGTTTGTTACTTTCCGTCAACACAGTGGCAACAAAAGTTGAAGTGCTAAGATTATCTACGTTCAATTACCTTTCAAATAGAATCACTCGAACATTTTTGAGACGCTTCAAAAAAGAATTAAGACAATAGATTTTGAAAAATATTTTTTTTTTTTTCAAAACTTCATATGAAATTTTTTTATGAATGATTTTATTTTAATTTAAGTTTAAGATGTTTTGCATCTGGACACACTGCGTAGTGTTGAATTTTTAATTTTGTTTCAAATTTTTTGCGTGTGTAGGTATTTTTTTGCATAGAGTTGAACTATTAATTATTTCATTTAAATTTCAAAACTCGTCCAATTCGGTTCACTTTTTAAAAAAGAAATTAAAAAAAAGTTAAAAATTCCAGTTTTCTTTAAAATTTACATTGTGTATTTATAGGTAAGTCTATTTTTTTTTTATAAGAATTTTTAAATTTCCAGGAAAAATGCGGTTGGAGAAACAGTTTTTGGTTTAAAAGTTCAGTGTAGTGTCCAAATTTGGAGCCGTCCTCTATTGAAGTTAATTTCCGAAATAAAACAATATACTTACCTACAAAATTTTTCGAAAGGTAGATTTGAACGTTTGATCTTTTTTTTGTTGGATCAAAAAAAAATTGTTGTTAAACTAGGACAAAGCTATCTAAACTTTATTACCTTCTTTCTTCCACTACGAGCAAGCTGAACTAGAAAACCGACGAAAGAATTACTGAGTTAGGAAACTAATTAACTCTTGCCAAAATAAATATAAAAATTTTCTTTTCTTTATTTCAGATGGCTACAATAAAGAGAAAAAAGACTCCTTGAGCAAGACCGGGCAGAGAGGGCAACAGCAATAGAAGAGGAGCTAGCCTTAAGGGAAGTGGAGATGAAGATTAAAGAAGAAGAAGTAGAAGCAGCAGCAGCAGAATTAAAATCGAAAGAGGCGGAACTGAAGTTGCTTGAGGATGACCTCAAGAAAACGGAGAAAAAGGTTTCTCTTGAGGAGAGCCTCAAGCAGCTGCAGAAACAGATCGCAGACAAAGACTGCAGCAACAACGTCAGCAAAATCGGTCGATACAACAGACCTATTATTATTATGGCGCGGACGTGGCCGCGGACGTGGCTATCGCGGACGCGGCTATCGAGGACGTGGATATAATGGGCGTGGCTACCTCGTACGTCCATATTATTATTAAATAAGTTTTTGGTTATTTTTCACAAAAGATAAAAATAATTAAATAGAATAATATAATAATATAACTCACCTGTATGTTCCTATAATAATAAATACATATTTTTTTTTCAGGCCCCTGTTCCGGAGCATTTGGACTTTAATTAAAATAAAAAATTTATAAGTTAAAGAAAATTTAATAAATTAAAAAAATTATTTAATTAAGTGGTTTGAAATTTCTTATTTTTTTTTGAAGATTTTTTTTAATCATTGTATCGAACAAATTTTTTGTTTTTTGATTGTTGAATATGTAATTAAAAGTTGGAATCATGGTCACCATTGGTTGGTCCAATCGCAAAAATTATGAAAAACGCAGTTTTCGAGATATTTGCAAAAAAACTTATTTTTTTTAAAAGGATAAATATACTTACCGTACATAGAATACTTACCGTACATAGTAGGGTAAAGTACCCAATTTTCAGCCACCTATCTCATTTTTATTTTTTAACGAACAAAAAATATAGAATAATAGTGTTAGAGGCCAAAGGCAAAATTTTTTATTCTAAAAATTTTTTAAACATTTTTTATATATAATTTTATTCATGTACATTTTTGGAACCTTTAGTGGCAAAATAGTAATTTTTTACAGATAAGTTTTTGCTTAACTGCATTTTTCCAATTCATAATTATTTCTTATAAAAACAGTACAAAATCCAGAGTTAACTCTAACAAATTCTGGAAAAGACCAAATTCGGGAGTACGGATACCTACAACACCATGGCGTGCTTAAGCCATCCAGCACAACCACAAAATTACGAGTAGTTTTCGACGCTTCTTGTAAATCGAGTAAATGATATTTTAATAGTAGGACCCACTTTGCAACAAGATCTATTATTCTAAGATGGCGAAAATATCCATTTGTATTTACCGCCGACATTGAAAAGATGTATAGGCAAATTTGGGTTAGCCCTTCTCATGCACCCTATCAAAGAATTTTGTACCGCAAGGATACAAGTCTTCCTGTCCAAGATTACCAACTAAACACCGTCACTTTCGGCGTTTCGTCCGCTCCCTATCTTGCTATTCGGACTTTGTTACAACTAGCCAAAGACGAAGCAAAGAATTTTCCTGCGGCCGAACCAATTGTAAATAATGATTTTTACGTCGACGACGTTCTATCAGGTGCATATAATCTTGAAGACGCGATAACAGCACAAACTGAATTGAGAGGGATGCTCAAATCGGGAGGATTCGAGCTAAAGAAATGGTCAGCAAATGTCTCAGAGATCTTGGAAGGCATTCCTGTACAAGATCAATTTTCAGACCCTGTCCTAAATCTCGATGTAAATCTCAATCAAACAACGTTAGGTATTTATTGCTATAAAAAAGATGACTATTTTTCTTTTAAAATAAATCGTACTGAAATTCCTGAAACCATAACCAAACGTCAGTTGTTCTCAGATATAGCTAGACTTTTTGAACCTGCGGGTTGGCTAAGTCCTATTATTAAGGCAAAAATTCTTACGCAACAAGTGTGGGCCGATGGGACGGAGTAGGACGACAAGATAAATTCTGCCCGACTTCAGACCTGGAGATTGTTACCTCCCGGTAATCGAAAAACTTAAAATTAATAGGTATTTACAATATCACCCTGCAAACGAAATTGAAGTCCACGGATTTTGCGACGCTTCGGAACAGGCCTACGGAGTTGTGTTATACCTTAAAGTAACCGATGCTCAAGGGCCACCACCCATGTGAATTTGATAATGGCCAAAACTAAAGTAACGCCCAAGGATAGTAAGCAATTAACTATTCCACATCTTGAACTGTGTGGGGCAGTATTGTTATCTAATTTATTAAATTCTATTAAAACAATTTTAGGCATACCTGCAGCCAAACTTTACGCCTGGTGTGATTCTACAATCGTACTAGCCTGGCTAAGAGGATCTCCAACTCGATGGAAAACTTTTGTAGCCAATCGGGTAGCGAAGATTGCAAACGGCCCAGAAAAGGTTCAATGGCACCATATTATATCATCTGACAATCCCGCAGACATAGCCTCTAGGGGTATCATGCCTACTGACCTGTTAGCTTCCCAACAGTGGTGGTATGAGCCAGCCTGGCTCAAATTGCCGTCATATTCCTGGTCGATCAATCCAGAACAAGAAATCGAAAATACCGATCTCGAAATGAAACCCAAGAAGACCCTAACGGCGGTTCTCAACAGGCATCCATTAACTAAAATTCTTCTTAGATTCTCGTCCCTGGCTAAGGCTCTGCGAATATTGGCATATTGCCAAAGATTTCTGGTCCTTAAATTTCCTTTAAAATATAGTCATGACATCCATTCTCCCCCATCCTGGACAACATTTCAAGAAACTCAATTTATCCTAGAAAAGTTCATAAAGGCCAGTCAACAGACTCACTATTTAAATGAATATAACGCCCTCTTATCGAAAAAAGAAATTTCGTCGCGAAGCTCGGTTCTAACTCTAAATCCCTTTCTGGACGCTAATAATGTAATTCGGATGAATAGAAGACTTTCCGGGCTATTTCAAAATTACGCCGAAAAGTATCCAATCGTACTATCTTCAAAGGCGCATTTAACTAGACTCCTTATTCAAGAAACTCACATTAACACGTTACATGGGAGAAGTCAACTTATGATGACAATAATTGGAAAACGGTACTGGATTCCAAAATTAAAAATGTTGATCAAACAAATGATCCACCAATGTAAAGTGTGTCTTATACACAAGAAACAATGTATGAATCAGATGATGGGAGCACTGCCCATTGAACGAGGCTCGGTAACCATTCCATTTACCAACGTTGGCATATACTATGCCGGTCCTTTAACCTGTAAATTATACAAAGGAAGATGCAACAGGCTTACTAAAGGCTATATAGCTCTTTTCGTATGTTTTTCTACCAAGGCAATCCATCTAGAAGCCGTTTCGGATCTGTCCATTAAAACATTTTTAGACGCGTTCGAGAGATTTATTGCAAGACGTGGGCTCTGTCGCAATGTCTATTCTGACAACGTTACTAATTTTGTAGGGGCAAGCTCCGAGCTTAAACAACAATATCGTTTGGCGATCAAACAAGCTACAACGGAAGCAGCCGCGTCTCTTGCAACAAGCAGTGTTGACTGGCACTTTATTCCACCCGGAGCTCCACACTAAAGAGCTCGCATCACCTAAGAGCACTAATAGATCCCGGATCGGACATTTATTACGGCTCAAGCTTTCAAAGTATCAACATCAAAACTACTTCGTGTTCTGCAGTAGTCTCAGGCGTAGGTGAAGTTTCTAATACCTCTTCCTATCGAATCGCCTCTTTAACTATCACGCCAGTTAGTGGAAAGAAGCCCGTTATATTTGCTGAGGCCCTTGTTTTAAAGAAATTGGTAGGCAAATTGCCTTTTTTCGAAATTAATAGTCAAAGCTTACCTTCGATAGAAAATCTCGAATTAGCTGATCCTCATTTTTCAGAACCATCTGATATTGATCTACTTTTGGGAGCAGATTTATACCTCCAAATTTTAAAGTCAGGTCTGAAATCATTAGACAGTATCATAGCGCAAGAAACTATTTTCAGGCCCTATTCAGGTCGCGAACCATTCAAAGAAAATCAAGTCATTTCATTGTAACGTCACTCTTAACGAAACACTGAAAAAATTTTGGACTTTAGAGGAAGATCCAACACAAATACCACCTTCAGAAGAAGATCAATATTGCGAGGAACATTTTCGTTCCACGCATACTCGTCGTCATCATGGACGATTCGTCGTGCAGCTTCCATTCCTCAAATCGTTCCCCAATGAAAAATTTTGAACTTCATCCAGGGATATGGCTATTAAACGATTCAGCTCTACGGAAAGAGCATTAAATAAAGACCCGTTGTATCAAACCGCGTACAATACCGTTATTCAAGAGTATCTCGATCTTAAACATATGATACCAGTAAGTTCGGAAGAAATTCGTTCGTCAAACGACAATAATGAAGTTATCTATAAAAATATATACTTGCCACATCACGGCGTGGTTAAAAAGCTCATAGCCTAACGACCAAACTTAGAGTCGTGTTCGATGCTTCAGCTCGAACGGCTAATGAAGTATCTTTAAACCATGGGTGCACAAGTTTTTTAAGTGACGAGCCAAATTAAAATAAAACTATTTTACTGCGGGCCACAAGGAAAAAAAATTTTTTATTGTTTTTTATATACACATATTAAATTTTACTTTTTTTTAATAATTTTGGAAATATTTGGAGCTTATTGTGTTGTAGCCAGTCCGTTATACGAGATCGTAGCTTGCTTTTATTTATATTTATAATTATGAAGGGTTGTTCACATATATACGTTGAACCAAACAAAGATGCGTAACGTCCCGCCGTATCATATAAATTTGGGTACTTGTTCTTATCCAAACATAGATAAAAATTTTCTTTGTCGCCGTCATTCAATTTTTGTTTTAATATTTCGCAGGATTGCAAGTATGTATATAAATTCCAATTGTAGATGAGGACTAGCTTCTTCTGGTTTTATTGAAAAAGGATTCGAAAATACTTTAAAATCGAATTTATATTTTTTAAAATCCTCGAATCATTTCTCAAAAATTTCTATTAATTTTCCAATCTTAATTTATGCTATATATTTTATTTTTAATAAAACTTTGGCAATTTGGGAAATGAAAAGATTGACCTTTCTTCTTTTCAAAGTAATAAAAAATATGGTATGAGCTGCGGGCCGCAAAATGCATCATGGAGGGCCGCACTTTGAGCACCCATGCTTTAAACGATGTTTTATACCCAGGTCCGCCGCTTCAGGCCAACATCATCCGCATTATTAATAAAATTCGACTTTTTCCATATCTATATAAATGTGACATCAAAATCATATACCGTCAAATCATGGTGGACGAATCCCAGACAGATTTTCAACGCATTATGTTTCGAAATTCTCAAGGAAATTTACAAGATTTCAATCTCACTACAGTTACCTTTGGGATAACAAGTAGTCCTTTTCTCGCTCTGAGCCCAAGTAACATTTTAGACTTAGTTTTTTTGTTATACGTCCTAAATAACTTTATAATGGAATAATAGTGGGTTCGGCCAAAGAAGGATCTTTTTCTGCCACTATTAGATCCTTACTAGAATTTTTATCAAACAAGTTTTGCTTATTAAATGTCGAAATTAATGATGTTATAAGAACGTATAACAAAAACATGAAAAAAAAAATTATTAAACTAAATTGTATCCGAAACCGGCATTAAACATCAACTTGGATTATTAAAATTATAAATTTAGGATATTACTAGTATAAGTGTTGGTTTGTTTGTGTTGGTTTAATAAATTAGAACATTTAGCTTTGTTAGAGGTTCGAAAAAGAACACTATTAATGCTATATGTATGTATTTGGATTATTAAATGCATAATTTTAGGATATTACTAGTATATGTTGGTTTGTGAGCCGGGTGTGTTTTTATGTTTATATTGGTTTGTTACATAAGAATCTGTTGCTTTGTTAAAGGTTCGAAAAAGGGTACTTTTAGAACAATACGCATGTATCACACCACAAAACAAAAAAACATGGATTCTTTTGTGGCTTACTGCAGTAGTAGAAAATAACAAGATTCGTAGAATACCCAAGTAACATTTTAGTCTCAGTTTTTTTGTTATACGTCCTAAATAACTTTATAATGGAATAATAGTGGGTTCGGCCAAAAAAGGATCTTTTTCTGCCACTATTAAATCCTTACTAGAATTTTTATCAAACAAGTTTTGCTTATTAAATGTCGAAATTAATGATGTTATAAGAACGTATAACAAAATCATGAAATAAAAAATTATTAAACTAAATTGTATCCTAAACCGGCATTAAACATCAACTTGGATTATTAAAATCATAAATTTAAGATATTACTAGTATATGTGTTGGTTTGTGAGCTGGGATGTGTTTGTTTGTTTGTGTTGGTTTAATAAATTAGAACATTTAGCTTTGTTAGAGGTTCGAAAAAGTACACTATTAATGTTATATGTATGTATTTGGATTATTAAATACATAATTTTACGATATTACTAGTATATGTTGGTTTGTGAGCCGGGATGTGTTTTTATGTTTGTATTGGTTTGTTACATAAGAATCTGTTGCTTTGTTAAAGGTTCGAAAAAGGGTACTATCAGAACAATACGCATGTTTTACACCACAAAACAAAAATAGTGTGCGCATGTTTACATGGATTCTTTTGTGGCTTACTGCAGTAGTAGAAAATAACGAACTTCGTAGAATAGTTTTAATTTTAATATTAAATGTAACATAAAAAATTTAAAACTTTTTGAATTTTTTTTCTTTATCCTGCAATTTAAAAGAATATAAAACACGAATATACAATTTATTGCATAATACAAATTTCATAAAACTAGTTACTAGATGCTAAAATATTTTAAATAACTGAGCTAATGTTGGAACATGGACATTTGTCCGCGATTTTTTGTGGGCGGATTAACAACATTTTGCAAAATGACATTTGTCCCCGATTTTTTTGTGCACGGTCTGATGTTGAATGATTTCTGAATTATTTAATATTATGCTGTCGTTTTGTCTAATAGTAATGTTATTTGACTCTAAGTTACTTCTACCAAAGATTCTGCTGATTGATTCCCAAAATTATTATTTTCTGGATTTAATTCAAACTAAAATTAAAATAAAAAAAAACTAAAATTAAAATAAATAATCAAAATAATATCCAAAAGGCAAAAGAATATTATAAAAAAAATATTTTTAACCTTTGTATTATAAATTATATTGCAAATATTTGCAATATGTAATAAAACCTTAATAATTCATTTTTTTATTTTGTACTGTCCGGGTATCAACCAAATGAGAATTTCTCCGGGTATCAATGTAATATAAATTGTTAAAATCATCTGATGGATTTTCTGTTCTACGGTTTTCAACAAATAGTTTTTCTCTCAAAATTGTTAAGCATCCTACATTAGAATTAATTTCTTTTTGAGGGGAGCTTCCTGAATTTTTACAGGAAATACCAGAATTTTCATCTAAAATTTTTTTGTTTTCATTTGTTTTGTTACGATTTACTGAATTTGATTCATTAAGATTAAATTGTTTTTCAGAATCATCGTCTTCCTCGTCATCCGATTGGATTTTATCATTGAATTTTTCTTCATTTATTTCAATTTCTTGTTTTACTTTTGCACTATTAAAATCTATATCAGTGGGTAGATTGTAGCCAGGATCATCTATTTCAGTTTTAATTACATTATTATTTAAATCTATTTCTGATTGTGATAATTGTATTTCAGACTGTGGTAACAATAATCCAGAAGAAACATTTGATATTTTAGGTATTACAACTTCAATACGTTCTGGCACATTAGAAACTTTCTGATCATGTGTTGAAGTGTCATGGCGATCTACCGGTTCTTCTTTAATTTGAATTGGCATAGGAAGTTTTGTAGCTACAATCCATTTGTCAGGATCATCTATTTCAGTTTTAATTACATTATTATTTAAATCTATTTCTGATTGTGATAATTGTATTTCAGACTGTGGTAACAGTAATCCAGAAGAAAAATTTGATATTTTAGGTAATACAACTTCAATATGTTCTGGCACATTAGAAACTTTTTGATCATGTGTTGAAGTGTCAAGGCGATCTACAGGTTCTTCCTTAATTTGAATTGGCATAGGAAGTTTTGTAGCTATAGGTTCATTAGTTTGTGGTTTTGATGCAGATATTGCATCTGTATCAATTAACCATTCCTTTTTCATTTGTTTGTTTAGTCGATTTTTGGATCATCACCTATTGATGGAGAGCTAATATCAGATAAGTCACACAACGAATTTGTGATATCGAAAATATTTTCATTTTCAGAAACCAGTGCATCGTTTTGACAACCAGTTAATAACTGAATGTATTTAATCATGTTCTCACCGTTGTCCGACGTACAGGAATAAATTTGTTTTGATATTAATATTAAATTTTTGCAAGCTTTTAATTCATCAGAAATTTTGATTCTAATTTTTTCAGCAGCCAAAGTTATGTTTTAATAATTGTAATGGGATTAATTGTAACATTAAGTTACGAGCATATTGATTTTTTAATTTCAGAAAAACCTTCGGCGTCTAAAGCTCTAAAGGGTAATAATCTGTCTGCTGCATGGTAGGTTCACTTAGAACAAAATTAATTTCAGTTTTCTTAATGTCGTTCACCTTTCAACCACATGCTTGTTTGTTTGTTGTTTACGTTTTATTTTATTGTCAACCCAGCCGGCTGAACTTTTTTTCTTATTTATTATTTTTTTTGAAATAAAAGCGTTTGGACGTGTGATTTATTTTGAGAAAAAATTAATTTGAATTTTATTAAAAAAAATTATAAACTGGAATTTAGAAAACAGACTAAATTATTATAAAAGTAATAGAAGATATTATTTAAGAAAAAAAGAAACTGAATAAAAGTTGAATATATTTGAATTTTAATTGTGGATTTTATTTAAAAAAAAAACAAATACTGAAATAAAGTTGGATTTATTGGAATTTAAGTTAATTTAAGATTATACATTTAATTTATTAATTAATAATTATTGCAATAAAATAAATAAAATTTTAAGTGGACATGTGATATGAATTATATAAGTGATCAAATAGAAAAAAATGCAATAATATATTTCAGAAAACATTTTATAAAAACTAAAAAAATTAAGAAAATAAAAAATTTGCTATAAAAATAAATTTATCTTTTATTCATAATCTTCTTTTTTTCCTGCAAATTTGAATTTTAATAATTTAATTTGAAATATTAGAAATAAACTGCCACCTACAAAAATTTTATTTTTTTAGTTCATCTTCCCTCCACAAATCCACCAGGCGCTATAGTAGATCTTTTGAGTACTACTATATTACTATATCTTATCAATGTGTCTGCTGTTATCATTTTCAAGCAGCTTTTTAAAAAAATTTCTTTCGTCATTGAAATCTTCAAGGTATTTTCTTTATTTTTAGATTTTTGAAGTTAATACTTCTTTAGGCGCGTTGTATGATATAATTGAGTTATTCTGTAGGGGGTAAAAATGTATTTTCTTAGACTCATTCGACATGCTTTTTTGACGTTTTAATACTCAAAAAAAATGAGTGGTCCACTCAGTAATCATTTGTCATTTATAAAAACAAAATAATTTGGCACGAAAAACTTGAATTCAAACTATTTTTTAAAAATCTTTCGTTTACAAATCATTTAAAATACAAAAATTTTTTCATAATAGATAGCTCAGGTGAAATAAAGATTACAGCGAAATTTTTTTGTCATAACCGCGAAACTGGAATTTGTATGAGTTTCGCGGTTATAACAAAATTTTTTGTCATAATCGCGAAACTAATTTTATTTTTGTCATAACCGCGACAAAAAATGTTAAGTTTTTCACGGTTATAACAAAAATGTTTGTTATAACCGCGAAACACAAAAATTCGATTTTTTGGAACGTAGTTCCTTATCATACGCTCTTGTGGAAAAATTTATTAAAAATTTCAACACTTTAGTGTCGGTACCATATGATGATAAACAAAAAAAAAAAAGTTAAAAAAAATATTTTTTTTTTTGACATTTTGAATTTTTTATTTAAAAATTATTTAAATTCACTATTTTTTTTAATGCTAAATTTGTTTTAATTTTAAAGATATTTTTTTTTTTAATATAAAACAAAAAATAAATTTTCTCATTATTCGATATTTTTTTATTTTTTGAATAAAAAAAATAAACTTCCGTCGCTTAAAACTTTTTTTTTGGATATTTTTTTCTCTTTTCAATTGGAAGTTTGAAATTGGATATTTGTTTCGCTTTATGTTGTCTTGTCGCTTAGTGCAAAACAGTGAATGACTTTATTATGCAAAATTTATTAAAATGCATACAGATTGATTGGGCATACACCGTCGTACGAATGAAATGAGAACTAACTTAGAAACTGGATTTTTTCATACAGAAAAAAAACTAACTAACAGCCTTTCCAAACTTATTTTCTTATAATGTTATGATAAATTAAAGAAATCCGTTCGTGCTATAAAAAAAAATTAGGTATTTAAATATTTTTTAGTTATTTTAATAAATATTGTGTTCTTTGGTTTGCATTAATAATTAATAGAAAAAAAACAAAAAGAATAGTAAACATCCAATGAAATTTATAAAATTAAAATCCAAAATTCTATCAAAGTTATCTATCAATATTATCTCTACAAAATAATTCCGATGTTCCACATCTATCAAACGTCCCGCCGACTCTTGTATTTTTTATTGAAAACTTTGTATGAAAATTGTTAAACTTAAATTTTATTTTAATTTATAAAATATTTATAAAATAAAATATTTAGTAAATATAAATTTTTTATTATTAACTAATTAATATTTTATAGTTCAAATAAAATTTAGATTTTCATACTGATTTCAATGTTAATAAAAATCTTGTATAATTTTGTCAGTATTATTTTGCCAATATAAAGGCGCTATTCGGTACCAAGGCAAGTCAAGTCGTCTGCCGGCGTTGGATATTTCGATACTTTGCCATTTTGGCTATGATATTTGTTTTTTTGTGTTGCAAACAACAAAAACAAAAAATTAAAATTTATAAGTAAATTAACGATACCTGTTAATTTTTTTAAAGTTTAAATAATGAGTCGACACCGTCGCATTTTATATGATTTGATGAAAACTTAAATTTTATTTCATTTTATAAAATATTAATAAAATACTTAGAAAATAATATTTTTTTATTATTAACTAATTAATATTTTATATTTCAAATAAAATTTAGATTTTCATACTAATTTCAATGCAAATAAATATAAATTTTGTATAATTTTGTCAATATAAAGGCCCTATTCGGTACCAAGTCAAGTCAAGTCAAGTCAAGTCGTCTGCCGGCGTTAAATATTTCGAAACTTTGCCATTTTGGCTTATGATATTTCTTTTTTTTTGTGTTGCAAAAACAACAAAAACAAAAAATTAAAATTTATAAGTTTTCGCTTATTTAAATCTCCAAATAGCGACTCCTATGGCGAAAAAAGGCACATACTTATGGGTGAAAACAAATGTAAACAAAAGAGTCATACTTAGTTAAATATTCAAATAGTGCCCCAATGGCGAAAAATAGCACATACATATGGGTGAAAAAAATGTAAATAAATGGGTTGTCAAAACAGTCAATATTATCCTAACGATACCTGTTAATTTTTTAAAGTTTAAATAATGAGTCGACGCCGTCGAATTTTATAGGATTTGATAAAATGTAAACAGTCCCTTTCGCGGCAAATAAACAGTCCCTCTCGCGGCAAATAGTAATAGTTTTTTATTGAACGTTGTATGAAATTGATAAACTTAGAGTCTGTTCACTTATTAGCGATTATTGAAAAAATTGAAATCTTATTTAATATTCCAGGTTTTCTAATTTGTGAACGACACGATTTTACTGCTGTTTAAAAAAATTAAATAATTTTGTCCTAATCCCGTTCACAAACTCAATTTTACTTTTTTAAATTCTGCAAATGGAAGTTTTAAATTTCCCATAACAAACTAAATTTTTAGGTCTACTTTTAAGTGAATTCAAAAACTAAAATTGTATAGAAAAGAAAGAAGCGGCAAAATGGGTAAGAAAATTCGGTCGGTCACGTATTATTATAAGTTTTTGATTTCAGTCAGCCGAATATTATTTTATATGCATATGCAAATGCTAATTTGTGCAAACTGAACTGAAGTTTTTTTTACGTTTACACGTCATGCTAGTTTGAATAATTTGTTGGTGACAAGATTTGTGTGAAAACAAAATGGGAAACTTCAATGGTGAATAAATTCAATAAAATGGTTTAAAATTCAATTTATATGAACAAGCATTCAATAAAATGGTTCAAAATTAGATTTTTATAAACAAAAGTGAGAGTATTTCCGTTCACACGCTCATGCAATACACCAACTTCATGCATATTTTCTGGCAAAACAGATTTTGTCCAAGCCACATTTTTTGGATTGCGCATGCTTCATGTTTTCGTTTACATGTAAAGATTTACTTGCGCTAATTGGTTTATTCAAGCCAATTGCGTAAATTGCATGAGCGTGTAAACCTAGCATTAAAACAATGAAAAATCCTTTTTTGGTTCAGGGCTGTCATTTTACTATAATTACATTATAGTTATAGTAGTTTTTAGCCTTTTTTCCTTAAAAATGAATAATAAACGAACTATATGTTTTCACTTTTTGTCTGTCCGTCAGTCCGGCCGCCCATCTGTCTATCTGTCCGTCGCGCACTTAAATTCTTAAAACTATTAAACGACTTGGCCGATTTGTTCGTTTAAGTGCCAAAATATGAGCAATCTCGTTCTCTTTCAGCCAAGCAACAGTATGAGATTCTCCGAATTTCTAAAATATTTTCTTATAAAACTTATACTGTTTTACATTTTGGCATGGATTCTGATGAAAATTAGTCCTTGAGAAGCTGGATATCGATATAATAAAGCTAAAAAGTTTTGTGTCCAAAACTCAACTAAATCCAGTTTTACCAGATTCAAACGATTTTTAGTCCGGCAGCGCTAGAAGACAAACAGCCTTTAAAAAAAAACACGATTTACTGTTTCAGATCGTTTTTAAATTGAAGAGGCTGAAGAATCGAAGAAAAACTAGATGTTCAACCAGATTGGACACTGAAATCGACAAAGCCAGGAATATTGCCAGAAGAGCATTAAAGTCAATTTACCATTAATACCATCAATATTTTGATGGTTCTTCTTAATTTGGAATTGGCTGACGAGCAACATTTAAAAGAATGGGTATTGTGTAATGATCAACGTAAAATCTATTATAGTTTTGGAAATTTTATCAGATTTTCATAAATTGTCTGAACTAACAGACTTAATGCGACAGATGTGTGGAACAAGTTAACAAAATCTTATTTCCAAGTAGGTCTAAATGGTAAACCTAAACAACTTTCTACTAAAAATTACAAAAAGAACTATATGCTTTCATTTTCTGTTTGTTCGTCCGTCCCAAAGGAAAATGTTTGTAACTAAACTGGTCAGCCTACATCGAATAAATAAATATTAAAATATTATGCGTAGTGTTCACAATCATCAAGTCAGCGGTTCTTAAACTTTTATGTATTGCGACCCAAATTTTAAATGACGTATTTTGGCACCCACAACCTATATTTGAGAATAAGAAAAAAAACGTTTGAATAACAAATACTATTTTATTTTCAGGTAATAAAAAAATTAATAATATTTTCTAGTATTTAATAGTAAATATTATAATAAATAGATAGTTACAACAAAATTAATAAAAAATAAAGATTAATAACCGCTTCTAGTTATATTATTTAGTATTTAAATTAAATTAAACATTAAAATATTTTTTAATGAGATGGGTGCGCTTGCTTTTTAGAGCAAAGTAATGTTATTGTGGCTCGATTTCCGAAAGCGCTGGTCTTAATACATTTTCAAAATTGCGCAATTGATAGCGATATTTTGATTTAATATATAATAAGCATGAAAATGCATTTTCACACAAATATGTGGTGGAAAATGGCAAAACAATTTGGACTGCCATTTCAGACAAAGATAGATACTGTTTTTACAACGTTTTTATCAAGTCACTTTCTTGTCTGTTTGTCTGTCCACGAAATTTTGTAATTTATTTGACAACCAAAAATTTTCAGGTATTTAAACCAAACGATCGGTTGCAGGGTTCACAGCAAGTATATAAAAGTATATAAAGCTATATAAAAGGTATATAAAAGAAATTTTTTTTAAAAAGAGGCATATATAGGTCATTATTTTTTTTTTGTAATAAAATGATCTCCTTTTCTTACACATGCATTCATACGAAATACGAATCTACTTTGTCTGAAATTTCCCCCTATTAAAAAAAACACAATACATTCGCAGCATCTCGTAGGCATAAAAATCATAACAAATGTATGAAAGGCTATGAGATTTCCTATACAAAATTATTAATCAGTAAAATGGGATTAAAAGCAAAAAAAAACATAATTTAATTATTGATTATAATTTAGTATATGATTAATATTCATTTTTAAGAAAAAAAACCGGTATTTGTTTAAATGAAAATATCCATAAATCGAGCAAATTCAATCTATAAATTTTTTTTCTTCCTGGTAAAGTAAATTAAACTTTTTTTTTGTCATAATTTCTAGGCTCTAGGTACCAATTATACATAATTTATATTTAATTTTAAATGAATTTTAAAAAAATTCAAATGAATTTAATTAAAATTTGTATACATATCAGGTCAGGTACCTACATCGCGAAACAAAAAAATTTTAAGGGTGTTGGAAGAGGCGGCTGCCGTCTTCCATTCAGAATGACTTTTTATTTTAAAAAACTATATTCTGCGAAAAACGAAGCTTGTGGTTACTACAAAACAAATAGGAACCTACCTAACTTTGCGGGAGCATATCCCTGGAACGAAAGCTTACCGACAGAAACCTTCTGGGATATAAAGGATTTGTGCACGTAAACTGCACTTACGCGGCTGTTTATCTATCTGGGAACCCACCTACTTATTTAGGTACGTACCTTCCTTCTACCTACAATAAAAAGGGTTTTTCTTATTATTATTTTTTTATACACTATTTTTTTATTAATTTATTATTCTTGAAAAATTTTTTAAATAAAAATTTAATTTAATTTCATGAAACTATTTTATTAAACATTTGCATTGAAATTTTTTTGAAGTTTATACTTCTTTAGGCGCGTTGTATGATATAATTGAGTAATTCTGTAGGGAGTATACAAATTTTTTTCGGAGACTCATTCAACATTCGAGTTCGAAATCGCGACATGGTTTTTTGACGTTTCAATACTCAAAAAAATGAGTGGTCCACTCAATAATCATTTGTCATTTATAAAAACAAAATAATTGGGCGCGACAAATTTAAATTCAAATTATTTTTTAAAAATCTTTCCAAATTTCAAATTATTTAAAACTAAAATTTTTTTTTCAAATTAGGTAGTTCAATAATCATTTGTCATTTATAAAAACAAAATAATTTGGCGCGAAAAATTTAAATTCAAATTATTTTTAAAAAATTTCGTTTACAAATTATTTAAAAACTAAAATTTATTTTTCAATGAAATGAAGATTACCTGCCGAAAAATTTTAGGGCAGGGAGGTACGGTTAGGTTATGCCGGCTCAAAATATACAAAAATTTTTATTTTTCAAAATAGGTAGCTCCGGTAAAATAAAGATTACCTGCCGAAAAATTTTAGGGGAGTGAGCTACGGTTAGGTCGTGACTTCTCAAAATATACAAAAAAAAATTTTTTTCAAAATAGGTAGCTCCGGTGAAATAAAGATTACCTGCCGAAAAATTTTTGGTCGTGCCGGCTCTAAATATGTTAAAATTTTTTTTTTTTCAAAATAGATTACCAAAAATTTTGGGTACGGAGCTACAGTTAGAGTCTTCCCGGCTCAAAATATACCAAAAAAAATTTTTTTCAAATTAGGTAGCTCGGGTGGAATAAAGATTACCTGCCCCAAAAAAGGAAGGAAGTGAGGGCGGCAGTAAGGGAGGGCGTAAATGAGGCGGAAGTGAGGACGGAGTGAGGGCGGGAGTGAGGGCGGAAGTGAGGGCGGAAGTGAGGACGGAAGTGAGGGCGGAAGTGAGGGCGGAAGTGAGGGCGGAAGTGAGGGCGGAAGTGCGGGCGGAAATGAGGGCGGAAGTGAGGGCGGAAGTGCGGGTTGAAGTGAGGGCTGAAGTGAGGCCGGAAATGAGGGCGGAAGTGAGAGTGGAATGAGGGCGGAAGTCGTCATTTGTAGCCATTGTTATTTCGTAGTTTAAAGCTTTTAAGTATTAAATTCTTTCGGCAGTTCCTATGACTGCTTCGTGTGTTTTTTTGTGGATATTTTAAGCAGGGAAGACCCTAACCACAGCTCCCTATCCAAAATGTTTGGTCAGTTAAATCCACACTCACTTCCACCCTCACTTCCGCCCTCACTTCCACTCTCACTTTTGCCCTCACTTCCGCCCTCACTTCCGCCCTCACTTCCGCCCTCACTTACGTCCTCACTTCCGCCTTCACTTCCGCCCTCATTCCACTCTCACTTCCGCCCTCATTAAAAAAAACTGGAAAATCCACCATAAAAAATATGTGTTGATTTTTATCACAATTTTTTATTTGTTATCCCTACGACAAGTTTTGTTTACTTTCAACTGCACGGCTTCTTTAGGCGCGTTGTATGATATAATTGAGTTATTCTGTAGGGGGTAAAAATGTATTTTCTTAGACTCATTCGACATTCGAGTTCGAAAAAAGCGAAATGCTTTTTTGACGTTTTAATACTCAAAAAAAATGAGTGGTCCACTCAGTAATCATTTGTCATTTATAAAAACAAAATAATTTGGCACGAAAAACTTAAATTCAAACTATTTTTTAAAAATCTTTCGTTTACAAATCATTTAAAATACAAAAAAATTTTCATAATAGATAGCTCAGGTGAAATAAAGATTACAGCGAAATTTTTTTGTCATAACCGCGAAACTGGAATTTGTATGAGTTTCGCGGTTATAACAAAATTTTTTGTCATAATCGCGAAACTAATTTTATTTTTGTCATAACCGCGACAAAAAATGTTAAGTTTTTCACGGTTATAACAAAAATGTTTGTTATAACCGCGAAACACAAAAATTCGATTTTTTGGAACGTAGTTCCTTATCATACGCTCTTGTGGAAAAATTTATTAAAAATTTCAACACTTTAGTGTCGGTACCATATGATGATAAACAAAAAAAAAAAAGTTAAAAAAAATATTTTTTTTTTTTGACATTTTGAATTTTTTATTTAAAAATTATTTAAATTCACTATTTTTTTTAATGCTAAATTTGTTTTAATTTTAAAGATATTTTTTTTTTTAATATAAAACAAAAAATAAATTTTCTCATTATTCGATATTTTTTTATTTTTTGAATAAAAAAAATAAACTTCCGTCGCTTAAAACTTTTTTTTTGGATATTTTTTTCTCTTTTCAATTGGAAGTTTGAAATTGGATATTTGTTTCGCTTTATGTTGTCTTGTCGCTTAGTGCAAAACAGTGAATGACTTTATTATGCAAAATTTATTAAAATGCATACAGATTGATTGGGCATACACCGTCGTACGAATGAAATGAGAACTAACTTAGAAACTGGATTTTTTCATACAGAAAAAAAACTAACTAACAGCCTTTCCAAACTTATTTTCTTATAATGTTATGATAAATTAAAGAAATCCGTTCGTGCTATAAAAAAAAATTAGGTATTTAAATATTTTTTAGTTATTTTAATAAATATTGTGTTCTTTGGTTTGCATTAATAATTAATAGAAAAAAAACAAAAAGAATAGTAAACATCCAATGAAATTTATAAAATTAAAATCCAAAATTCTATCAAAGTTATCTATCAATATTATCTCTACAAAATAAATCTATCAAACGTCCCGCCGACTCTTGTATTTTTTATTGAACTTTGTATGAAAATTGTTAAACTTAAATTTTATTTTAATTTATAAAATATTTATAAAATAAAATATTTAGTAAATATAAATTTTTTATTATTAACTAATTAATATTTTATAGTTCAAATAAAATTTAGATTTTCATACTGATTTCAATGTTAATAAAAATCTTGTATAATTTTGTCAGTATTATTTTGCCAATATAAAGGCGCTATTCGGTACCAAGGCAAGTCAAGTCGTCTGCCGGCGTTGGATATTTCGATACTTTGCCATTTTGGCTATGATATTTGTTTTTTTGTGTTGCAAACAACAAAAACAAAAAATTAAAATTTATAAGTAAATTAACGATACCTGTTAATTTTTTTAAAGTTTAAATAATGAGTCGACGCCGTCGCATTTTATATGATTTGATGAAAACTTAAATTTTATTTCATTTTATAAAATATTAATAAAATACTTAGAAAATAATATTTTTTTATTATTAACTAATTAATATTTTATATTTCAAATAAAATTTAGATTTTCATACTAATTTCAATGCAAATAAATATAAATCTTGTATAATTTTGTCAATATAAAGGCGCTATTCGGTACCAAGTCAAGTCAAGTCAAGTCGTCTGCCGGCGTTAAATATTTCGAAACTTTGCCATTTTGGCTTATGATATTTCTTTTTTTTTGTGTTGCAAAAACAACAAAAACAAAAAATTAAAATTTATAAGTATTCGCTTATTTAAATCTCCAAATAGCGACTCCTATGGCGAAAAAAGGCACATACTTATGGGTGAAAACAAATGTAAACAAAAGAGTCATACTTAGTTAAATATTCAAATAGTGCCCCAATGGCGAAAAATAGCACATACATATGGGTGAAAAAAATGTAAATAAATGGGTTGTCAAAACAGTCAATATTATCCTAACGATACCTGTTAATTTTTTTAAAGTTTAAATAATGAGTCGACGCCGTCGAATTTTATAGGATTTGATAAAATGTAAACAGTCCCTTTCGCGGCAAATAAACAGTCCCTCTCGCGGCAAATAGTAATAGTTTTTTATTGAACGTTGTATGAAAATTGATAAACTTAGAGTCTGTTCACTTATTAGCGATTATTGAAAAAATTGAAATCTTATTTAATATTCCAGGTTTTCTAATTTGTGAACGACACGATTTTACTGCTGTTTAAAAAAATTAAATAATTTTGTCCTAATCCCGTTCACAAACTCAATTTTACTTTTTTTAAATTCTGCAAATGGAAGTTTTAAATTTCCCATAACAAACTAAATTTTTAGGTCTACTTTTAAGTGAATTCAAAAACTAAAATTGTATAGAAAAGAAAGAAGCGGCAAAATGGGTAAGAAAATTCGGTCGGTCACGTATTATTATAAGTTTTTGATTTCAGTCAGCCGAATATTATTTTATATGCATATGCAAATGCTAATTTGTGCAAACTGAACTGAAGTTTTTTTTACGTTTACACGTCATGCTAGTTTGAATAATTTGTTGGTGACAAGATTTGTGTGAAAACAAAATGGGAAACTTCAATGGTGAATAAATTCAATAAAATGGTTTAAAATTCAATTTATATGAACAAGCATTCAATAAAATGGTTCAAAATTAGATTTTTATAAACAAAAGTGAGAGTATTTCCGTTCACACGCTCATGCAATACACCAACATCATGCATATTTTCTGGCAAAACAGATTTTGTCCAAGCCACATTTTTTGGATTGCGCATGCTTCATGTTTTCGTTTACATGTAAAGATTTACTTGCGCTAATTGGTTTATTCAAGCCAATTGCGTAAATTGCATGAGCGTGTAAACCTAGCATTAAAACAATGAAAAATCCTTTTTTGGTTCAGGGCTGTCATTTTACTATAATTACATTATAGTTATAGTAGTTTTTAGCCTTTTTTCCCTTAAAAATGAATAATAAACGAACTATATGTTTTCACTTTTTGTCTGTCCGTCAGTCCGGCCGCCCATCTGTCTATCTGTCCGTCGCGCACTTAAATTCTTAAAACTATTAAACGACTAGGCCGATTTGTTCGTTTAAGTGCCAAAATATGAGCAATCTCGTTCTCTTTCAGCCAAGCAACAGTATGAGATTCTCCGAATGTCTAAAATATTTTCTTATAAAACTTATACTGTTTTACATTTTGGCATGGATTCTGATGAAAATTAGTCCTTGAGAAGCTGGATATCGATATAATAAAGCTAAAAAGTTTTGTGTCCAAAACTCAACTAAATCCAGTTTTACCAGATTCAAACGATTTTTAGTCCGGCAGCGCTAGAAGACAAACAGCCTTTAAAAAAAAACACGATTTACTGTTTCAGATCCTTTTTAAATTGAAGAGGCTGAAGAATCGAAGAAAAACTAGATGTTCAACCAGATTGGACACTGAAATCGACAAAGCCAGGAATATTGCCAGAAGAGCATTAAAGTCAATTTACCATTAATACCATCAATATTTTGATGGTTCTTCTTAATTTGGAATTGGCTGACGAGCAACATTTAAAAGAATGGGTATTGTGTAATGATCAACGTAAAATCTATTATAGTTTTGGAAATTTTATCAGATTTTCATAAATTGTCTGAACTAACAGACTTAATGCGACAGATGTGTGGAACAAGTTAACAAAATCTTATTTCCAAGTAGGTCTAAATGGTAAACCTAAACAACTTTCTACTAAAAATTACAAAAAGAACTATATGCTTTCATTTTCTGTTTGTTCGTCCGTCCCAAAGGAAAATGATTGTAACTAAACTGGTCAGCCTACATCGAATAAATAAATATTAAAATATTATGCGTAGTGTTCACAATCATCAAGTCAGCGGTTCTTAAACTTTTATGTATTGCGACCCAAATTTTAAATGACGTATTTTGGCACCCACAACCTATATTTGAGAAATAATCGTTATTTAAGAAAAAAAAGTTTGAATAACAAATACTATTTTATTTTCAGGTAATAAAAAAATTAATAATATTTTCTAGTATTTAATAGTAAATATTATAATAAATAGATAGTTACAACAAAATTAATAAAAAATAAAGATTAATAACCTCTTCTAGTTATATTATTTAGTATTTAAATTAAATTAAACATTAAAATATTTTTTAATGAGATGGGTGCGCTTGCTTTTTAGAGCAAAGTAATGTTATTGTGAATCGATTTCCGAAAGCGCTGGTCTTAATACATTTTCAAAATTGCGCAATTGATAGCGATATTTTGATTTAATATATAATAAGCATGAAAATGCATTTTCACACAAATATGTGGTGGAAAATGGCAAAACAATTTGGACTGCCATTTCAGACAAAGATAGATACTGTTTTTACAACGTTTTTATCAAGTCACTTTCTTGTCTGTTTGTCTGTCCACGAAATTTTGTAATTTATTTGACAACCAAAAATTTTCAGGTATTTAAACCAAACGATCGGTTGCAGGGTTCACAGCAAGTATATAAAAGTATATAAAGCTATATAAAAGGTATATAAAAGAAATTTTTTTTAAAAAGAGGCATATATAGGTCATTATTTTTTTTTTGTAATAAAATGATCTCCTTTTCTTACACATGCATTCATACGAAATACGAATATACTTTGTCTGAAATTTCCCCCTATTAAAAAAAACACAATACATTCGCAGCATCTCGTAGGCATAAAAATCATAACAAATGTATGAAAGGCTATGAGATTTCCTATACAAAATTATTAATCAGTAAAATGGGATTAAAAGCAAAAAAAAACATAATTTAATTATTGATTATAATTTAGTATATGATTAATATTAATTTTTAAGAAAAAAACCGGTATTTGTTTAAATGAAAATATCCATAAATCGAGCAAATTCAATCTATAAATTTTTTTTCTTCCTGGTAAAGTAAATTAAACTTTTTTTTTGTCATAATTTCTAGGCTCTAGGTACCAATTATACATAATTTATATTTAATTTTAAAAGAAATTTTAAAAAAATTCAAATGAATTTAATTAAAATTTGTATACATATCAGGTCAGGTACCTACATCGCGAAACAAAAAAATTTTAAGGGTGTTGGAAGAGGCGGCTGCCGTCTTCCATTCAGAATGACTTTTTATTTTAAAAAACTATATTCTGCGAAAAACGAAGCTTGTGGTTACTACAAAACAAATAGGAACCTACCTAACTTTGCGGGAGCATATCCCTGGAACGAAAGCTTACCGACAGAAACCTTCTGGGATATAAAGGATTTGTGCACGTAAACTGCACTTACGCGGCTGTTTATCTATCTGGGAACCCACCTACTTATTTAGATACGTACCTTCCTTCTACCTACAATAAAAAGGGTTTTTCTTATTATTATTTTTTTATACACTATTTTTTTATTAATTTATTATTCTTGAAAAATTTTTTAAATAAAAATTTTATTTAATTTCATGAAACTATTTTATTAAACATTTGCATTGAAATTTTTTTGAAGTTTATACTTCTTTAGGCGCGTTGTATGATATAATTGAGTAATTCTGTAGGGAGTAAAAATTTTTTTCGGAGACTCATTCAACATTCGAGTTCGAAATCGCGACATGGTTTTTTGACGTTTCAATACTCAAAAAAATGAGTGGTCACTCAATAATCATTTGTCATTTATAAAAACAAAATAATTGGGCGCGACAAATTTAAATTCAAATTATTTTTTAAAAATCTCCAAATTTCAAATTATTTAAAACTAAAATTTTTTTTTCAAATTAGGTAGTTCAATAATCATTTGTCATTTATGAAAACAAAATAATTTGGCGCGAAAAATTTAAATTCAAATTATTTTTAAAAAATTTCGTTTACAAATTATTTAAAAACTAAAATTTATTTTTCAATGAAATGAAGATTACCTGCCGAAAAATTTTAGGGCAGGGAGGTACGGTTAGGTTATGCCGGCTCAAAATATACAAAAATTTTTATTTTTCAAAATAGGTAGCTCCTGTAAAATAAAGATTACCTGCCGAAAAATTTTAGGGGAGTGAGCTACGGTTAGGTCGTGACTTCTCAAAATATACAAAAAAAATTTTTTTCAAAATAGGTAGCTCCGGTGAAATAAAGATTACCTGCCGAAAAATTTTTGGTCGTGCCGGCTCTAAATATGTTAAAATTTTTTTTTTTTTCAAAATAGATTACCTGACCAAAAATTTTGGGTACGGAGCTACAGTTAGAGTCTTCCCGGCTCAAAATATACCAAAAAAAATTTTTTTCAAATTAGGTAGCTCGGGTGGAATAAAGATTACCTGCCCCAAAAAAGGAAGGAAGTGAGGGCGGCAGTAAGGGAGGGCGTAAATGAGGCGGAAGTGAGGACGGAAGTTAGGGCGGAAGTGAGGGCGGAAGTGAAGGCGGAAGTGAGGGCGGAAGTGAGGGCGGAAGTGAGGGCGGAAGTGAGGGTGAAAGTGAGGGCGGAAGTGAGGGCGGAAGTGAGGGCGGAAGTGAGGGCGGAAGTGAGGACGGAAGTGAGGGCGGAAGTGAGGGCGGAAGTGAGGGCGGAAGTGAGGGCGGAAGTGCGGGCGGAAGTGAGGGCGGAAGTGAGGGCGGAAGTGAGGGCGGAAGTGCGGGTTGAAGTGAGGGCTGAAGTGAGGCCGGAAATGAGGGCGGAAGTGAGAGTGGAATGAGGGCGGAAGTCGGGGCGGAAGTGAAGGCGGAAGTGAGGACGTAAGTGAGGGCGGAACTGAGGGCGGAAGTGAGGGCGGAAGTGAGAGTGGAAGTGAGGGCGGAAGTGAGGGTGGAAGTGAGTGTGGATTTAACTGACCAAAAATTTTGGATAGGGAGCTGTGGTTAGGGTCTTCCCTGCTTAAAATATCCACAAAAAAACACACGAAGCAGTCATAGGAACTGCCGAAAGAATTTAATACTTAAAAGCTTTAAACTATGAAATAACAATGACTACAAATGATGGGCTGCTCAGTACAAAATGTAAATTAAAATAAAAATCAGTATATCAGTCCAAAAGCAGTCCATTATTTGTAGCCATTGTTACTTCATAGTTTAAAGCTTTAAGTATAAACTTCTTTCGGCAGTTCCTATGACTGCTTCGTATGTTTTTTGTGGATATTTTAAGCAGGGAAGACCCTAACCACAGCTCCCTATCCAAAATTTTTGGTCAGTTAAATCCACACTCACTTCCACCCTCACTTCCGCCCTCACTTCCACTCTCACTTCCGCCCTCACTTCCGCCCTCACTTACGTCCTCACTTCCGCCTTCACTTCCGCCCTCATTCCACTCTCACTTCCGCCCTCATTAAAAAAAACTGGAAAATCCACCATAAAAAATATGTGTTGATTTTTATCACAATTTTTTATTTGTTATCCCTACGACAAGTTTTGTTTACTTTCAACTGCACGGCTGATTATCTTAGTGTGGGTGATTAGTAAGTAAATAAAATGTATTTAATACGGAAGTCTGCAAATAAAATTTACTTAAGTAAATAATTACATGTGTATTGATGCATGTAATATACCATTTACTGAGCTAAATTCTACGGTAGTAAATACAACTTACCGAACACATGCACATTAAAAATATTATCTACATGTTTAGAGAAAATACTCTGCCTATCATCAGAATTCATATTTGGAGGAATGTAAATAAGAAAAAACACACGAAGCAGTCATATAACTGCCGACAGATGTTAATACTTAAAAGATTTAAGCCGGGAAGACCCTAACCGTAGCTGTCTACTCAAAATTTTTGGTCAGGTAATCTATTTCACCCAAGCTACCTATTTTGAAAAAAAAAAAAAAATGCTTGTATATTTTGAGCCGGCAAGGCCATAACCGTAGCTCCCTATCCAAAATTTTTAGTCAGATAATCTTTATTTCACCAGATCTACCTATTTTTGAAGTTTAGCTTCTTTAGCGAGGTATTGTAAAAAATTTTTGTGAGGAAATAGGGGAAAAAAGAGACAAAATATAGTAAAGTAGGGGTAATAACCACAGAATGTAGTATATGTTAAAAAGTAAAAACAAATATAAAAGCAGGGAAATATAAGACGTTGTAGCATGTAGCATGCAGCACGTTATTGCTTTTGTTATTGCTTTTGTTATAAGGAATATATTAAATGTGTTTAGTGGTTTATCTTCATTTTTGTATTTTGGGCAGTTTTTCTTGTTGATTATTGTTGGTTTATCTTTTTTTTTTTTGTGAGAGGTTAGGGAATTTGAATAATGAGTCAATGTTTGAATTTTTAGTTTTTGTTCTTTTCCTTGGGGTTGTACTTTCGCTTAATATTTCGAAATAGTTTTGTGAGGTTCCCCGCCGCCGCGGTTCCCGTATTTCATTTTGTTGTTCCTAGTTTAGGCTTATGTTTAAATACCTTTTCTTTTATTTTATTTTTTCCAATTGGTAGTAAGATTATAATAAAATAATCAAAAAATGTGGTTTTGCTCATTGTTATTTTTTATTAGAACAAGCAGAAAAAAAAAATTATTCAAAAAAAAACTAATTCTTAGCGATCTGTATTGAACGAGGTCAAACAACTTTTTTTAAAAGTTTCGTACAACTGTCCCCTCTAGAAAAATCCAAGAATTGGCGTGAAAAAGCTATAAATCCAATCACTCCGAAGTTTTTAAAGTTTAATCGAATTTTTTGGTTTAAAATATAGGTAATTTTATTACCTACATTTTGAAAAAAAAAAATTGTATTTCTATGATGTACCGTTACGAGTAAATACCAAAAAACCGTTTTCTCAAAAAAATTTCAGTTACGTTTTTCGGCCACTAGATGGCATTTGCGGTTCCCGATCAACCATTCTTTATATTTCTTGAAGAATATTTAAAAGTCTTGCACCGAATTGGGCAGAAAAATCGATATATAGAATATGTTTTACACTTCTATAATAATATTTAAAATTATTTAACAAACGTTAATTAACTTTAAAAATATTTATCATATTTCGTTGAAACTTTCTTTAAAAAAAAATCTTTATATTTATTGCATCGCCTTTAAAAGATTGCAATAAAACTTTAGTTAAATTTCGATATAACCAGAAAACGTCGAAAAACTTTATGAATCGATAAAAATATTTTTCTAATTTTCTTTAAAATAATTTAACAGAAATATCTTTATGGATAGTCACCATTTTTTGAAGAATTTGAACTGCTGAACGATATGATTTTTTTATATCGGAATATATTTACTTAACTTTTAAATTTTATAACACTAAATTTCGATGCAGTTCTTTAATATTTTTCTTCATAAAAATTAAATTTTGTAATAAAAGTAGATAAATATTTTAAAAAAATCAATAGTAATTTAAATTTTACTTTTGATTGGCAAAAATTATCATAGGATGTAGCTGAATGGCTAAGATGCTAACACATGAACGTAAGGGACGCAGGTTCAAACCCCGATAGCGGCGCAAAAATAAATTGTATTAAAAATGTAATTTAAATAAATATTACCTAATAAATATATATGAAAAAAAATTTATAATAAAAAAAAAAAAAAAAAAATAAACAAAAATAATAATAAAAAAAAAAAAAATAAAAATTTTTTTTGATTTATTTCGGAAAATATGTTAAAGATTTTTTGATACCAATCGATACTTATTTGTGACTGGACAACTTCAAAATCCCGCATCGATTGCTAACAATCGGTAAAGACAAATACTCGTGATTTTAATAAAGATTCTTCACGTAAGTATAAAGAATGGTTGATCGGGTTACAATGACATATATATCCTGAGTCTCCATGACCGATAGTACCCTTTGGTGATGACGTTATCCCGAAAGCTCACGCCCCCTATTCGGAAGTACAGCGTCAGTTGCTTTTAAAATATCTATTCCAAACCAATTTGGCGATAATATATGTGATTCCTCATTTTGGCCTTCAGGAATTAAAATAAAAAATGTTATTGCTAAATCCAGATCATTATAGCAACAATGGGAAATTGATCGTAACAGTAGGTATAATAATAAAAATGATTTTTTGTTAAACAGTTTTAATTACCAAAATAAAATAATTTCTGCTTAGTATGAGAATGTTGGGATTACGAACAAAAAAATATCTCTTTTTTTCTTCGCTTCAAAATTTTGATATAGATTTAATTTCTCTAAGAAACATGGTTACATACTGACATCTATTCTTCTGAGTATTTTGGTGATAGTAATTATAATGTTTTTCGTAGAGACAGAATTACTGGTACACTCAGCAATCACTAGGTGTTGGTGTTTTTTAATTGCAATTAAGTCTCAGTTTGTTGAAGAAATTGCTCTTAAGCATCATACTGAGATTATTGAGCAGCTGTGTGTTAACGTAAAAAATGTTCATATTGAAGGAAAATACTCTTCAATATTTTTTTTGAAGTTAATACTTCTTTAGACGCGTTTTATGATTTTTGGTAAAGGGTAAAAATTTATTTTCAAATTCGAGTCTCGCGACAAGTGGGATCTAATAATTAATCTATCAAAATCGAAAATCATGATACTGAAGCAGGGTTGGGGCAGAAGGGCTAGATGTGAAAATTGGACGTGGAAAGGGGGGTTAATAGAAGTGGTTAGTAGTTATAAGTATCTGGGCATAAGCATTACACCTTCACTCAATCTAAAGTGCCATTTGAAAGAGAAAATCGAAGCAAGTAAAGCTAGCATAGGTCTGTCTGGAATAACTTTGTGGCAAAAAAAGAAGTATCGTTTGATGATAAAATGAGACTATTTAACGCGGTAGCAAGATCGGTAACGTGCTATGGAGCACAAGTGGGGGGAAACAAGGTTTTTGAGGAACTAGAAAAATTTCAAAGATTCTACGTAAAAAAAATGTTTAACCTGCCACAGGCATTCTCTAGCTATATTTTGAGATTAGAGACAGGTGGAGGCTCCATGTCCCTCTTCACATTGAGAATATTTTGCAATTATATCTCTAAAGTTTTTTACAGATTTGACGAAAAAAGACTCCCTAAGGCACTGGCGAAAAAAGCACTAGAATATAGATTGGGGTGGGTCGAAAATCTACAAACGCGAAGGAATGGAATAGAAGGGCAGTTGTGGGCAGAAGGGGAAGAGGAGTGGAAAAAAATAATTAGAACAATACAATGCAATGAAAAACAACAAAGATATAATAGTGATATCGAAAAAGCAGGTACAACATCTAGTAATGGAGTGTACCATTTACTAAACTACCAATCAGGAATGGGATATTTTGAAAGGATAAAGGATACAAGAGGAATTAGCTGGGTTCTAAAAGCCAGGGCAGGATGGTTGGGCTTAAATGCCAATACGTGGAGACAGGGTAATGAAAGAATATGTTCACTTTGTAATATGAGGGAGGCTGAAACTGTTATCCACTTTGTAGGTTATTGCCCAATCTTAGGGGAATTAAGACAAAAATTCTGGAATACGAGAGTATTGACAGAAATGCAGGTTTTAGAATTACTAAATAATGGACCGTACGAAAAATTAGTGCCTTTTTTGATTAATTCGTGGGCATATAGAGCTAGTCTGATTACAGAGTTCAACTTTTGAAAACTAATAATGAAACTCAAATTAAAATTCGTGGCTTGTAATGCAAGAGAACTAGAATAAATATAAAAAGAGGTTAAATTAAGGAATATAAAGAACTATTTGTTGGCCAAGTCTTAGAGGAGTTACGGAATTAGAAATTAGAGTTAGAAACTTAAATAGAATTTGAAATTGAAATAGAAATTGAAGTGGAAATTGAATTGTAATTGAAATAAAAAGGGAAATATATAGCTTCTTAATCTTAGATAAAAAAAAAAAAAAAAAGAAAGTAATTAGGATGAATTACAATGTAAAAATAAATCATAGCCAGTCGTGACAGACATCCATAGGATATTTTCATTTGTTTATTAGGTTAAGTTGGAATGTAATTATGTAAAATGAATTGAAATAAACTTTATTATTATTATTATTATTATTATTACTTCTTTAGGCGCGTTTTATGATTTTTGCTAAAGGGTAAAAATCTATTTTCAAATTCGAGTCTCGTGAGAGTCGAAAACGCGTGATATTTTTTCTCGGAAAAATAAGAATAAGAATACTCAAAATACGATAGTCTCGAATTTGAAAACTTCAATATGTACACTTTTATTGTCCACTCAATAACCAAATAGTGTATAGTTTAATTATTTACTTAGTAGAAAAAAATGTTGCCATCCTTTTCCCCATAAAATGGAAAAGTACAGTTGAAAAACAGTAGCTCCCTACTCAAAATTTATGGTCAGGTAATCTTTATTTCACCAGATCTACCTATTTTGAAAAAAAAAAATTTTTTTTGCATATTTTGAGCCGGGATGACTAACAGTAGCTCCCTACCAAACATTTTTGGTCAGGTAATCTTTATTTCAGCGGAGCTACCTATTTTGAACAAGAATGTAACTATGATATCACAGACCCCAGATAAACTTTTTGTTTTTATAAATTTGTTTCTTCAGCTTCGTTTTTTGTCAAAATAAGTAAATGGCCTTTTTTTGTGTAAGTGATATCTAGGTGGTTAGAGCTAATTGCGTTTTTATTGCTTTTGTTATAAGGAATATATTAAATGTGTTTAGTGGTTTATCTTCATTTTTGTGTTTTATTGTAATGTATTTTGGGCAGTTTTTCTTGTTGATTATTGTTGGTTTATCTATTTTTTTTTGTGAGAGGTTAGGGAATTCGAATAATGAGTCAATGTTTGAATTTTTAGTTTTTGTTCTTTTCCTTGGGGTTGTACTTTCGCTTAATATTTCGAAATAGTTTTGTGAGGTTTCCCGCCGCCGGAATCCCCGTTTATCATTTTGTTGTTCCTAGTTTAGGCTTATGTTTAAATACCTTTCCAGATACTTATCTACGCTTTTTATTTTATTTTTTCCAATTAGTAGTAAGATTATAATAAAAGAATCAAAAAATGTGGTTTTGCTCATTGTTATTTTTTTTAGAACAAGCAGAAAAAAAAAATTATTCAAAAAAAAACTAATTCTCAGCGATCTACATTGAACGAGGTTTTGGTCAAGACTGTCAAACAACTTTTTTTAAAAGTTTCGTACAACTGTGCCCTCTAGAAAAATCCAAGAATTGGCGTGAAAAAGCTATAAATCCAATCACTCCGAAGTTTTTAAAGATTAATGTTGCGATATTTTTGTATCTGAACCGACGCAAAATATTTTGTTATCACTTAATCTGTAGTATCTTTTAATCAAAACAGATTATCTATGAAACCAGTGTTACTACTTTCTTGTTTGCATGAGAATATTCATTCTTAAAATCTTTAAATTTTGTTAAGATTTTATTTCTTCATTAACCTAATATAATAGTTCTACAAAATCTTTACACCTTGTTTCAATCTGCGAAATACAACCTACTACATCGGGTTGAAATTCAAGTGAAAGAAAGATATGTTTAATAGTTTAATATTCTCAACATCTACACAAAATGTTCTTAAAGTAAAACATTTTGAAGCCCAAAGTAATCTAATTGTAAATTAAATTAAAAATAAAATACCGACTTTTCTAAAACTTTTTCAATCCTAAAACGTAAATTAATTATGGAAAGAATCGAGATAGGATCCTAGCAAAAAAATCACCAAAGATTTTCGAAATGTGTAAATTATGTACGAAGGATGATATTTCAAATGGGTTCATATTAGTTATTGCAAAATATTATTAAAATTGCTTTATCGATAATTCGATAAAAAAATTTATCATTTATCGATTTATCGATAATTATCGATAAAAAGAAACAATTTAAATTTAATTCATTTTTTTTTATTTAGTTTTCTTATTAAAATATGCTCTTAAAAAACATAAAGCATTTAATTTTTCATCACTAAAACGAGAACGGATTTTTGTACAAAAAATCCCTACAGCTGAAAACGCCCTCTCTGATTCAACATTTGTGGGCTGTACGGATCCAAGATATTTGTAGGCTGATTCTAAGTATTTACCACGAATTTTCATGTCTTCAAAGTAAGTCATTTTTCTTTTTATAATTTTGTTTATATCTCCTAGCGTTCTTTGCTGTGGAGTTTCGAATTGTCTGATGAAGTTTTTCTTTCATTGATAAAGTATCAGAAGCATCAGGAGTTTGTGTTTGTGACACCTCTAAAACTTCTATACCCAACTAGCAGATTATTCTTGTAAATAAGTGTTATACCACTTATAAGCTGTATAAAATTCTAGTAAACGGATTCGTGATACTGAATGATAGTAATCTGGTTATGTAACGTTTATAAGAATTCTATTTCATCAAAAAATATAATCAGCTCTTTAATGCCGGTTTCAGTCTTCCTATTAGACTTCATCTTATCCCAAAATTCTTCTTCTCTTTTACTTCGTACATATGAGTAAAAAGGAAAAAAAATGTTCTTTAATGCGGACCGTGATCCTGCTATTTGGTTCTATTTTCATAACAAAACTATTTTTTCTCTCTTTTACTTCGTACAAATGAGTAAAAAGGAAAAAAAAAAGTTCTTTAATGCCAGCCGTGATCCTGCTATTAGCTTTTATTTTCATAACAAAACTATTTTTTTTCTCTTTTACTTCGTTCTATGAGAAAAGAGGAAAAAAAGTTTTCTTTAATGCCGGCCGTGATCCTGCTATTAGCTTTTATTTTTATAACAAAATTATTTTTTTTCTCTTTTACTTCATACTATGAGGAAAGAGGAAAAAAAGTGTTCTTTAATGCCGGCCGTGATCCTGCTAGTAACTTTTATATTTGTTTTTTACTTTGCACTATGAGAAAAGAGGACAAAAATAGTTTGATGCGTATTTGCCGAATGCTTTTAAAAATGAAAACAAAAATAATTTAAATTCCGTGTTACCAGGTTATTGCACTAACCCCTAACCATATAAATATAATAAGGACTTGAGAGAGTTTATAGTTTGTAAAAATATTACTTTGACTTCCTTTACGTTGACTTTTTAATTATAATTTTGCGGAAATTCATGATTTTAAAATGATGCACTTATTGTACGGAAATAGAAAATTATTTTGTAAGGGTTGAAAGGTTCAAATGGTCCGAAATAAGAAAAGAGTATGATGATCGGAAAATGAACCTAAAGGATTTTTTAGTTAGACGTATCCTTGGGTGAAATTTGTAAGAATTTTTGTCAGGATAATTATTATTTTCTAAATTTTTACGTTGTTAACAAAATACTAATTATTTCGGAAAATAAAATTAAACTACTGAGTGAGAATTTAATGTCATTCTTAAGGTTGAATTTTTAATACCTTCCGTTTTGTCTAAAAATCCGCATTTTTTTATCCTTGTTAATTCCATAATACCTAGAACTCCAAAATGTTTAAATTATCTATAGACATGGCAATACAGACAGGTTGGTTACCATTTTAGTTTTTTTGTTCGTGTGATAAAAAAACTTATAGTGAATGATACCAGTGAATAGTTTAACTTTACTAGAACTCTTTCGTGTAAAAAAACACGAAACTATTAATTTAAAAAAAAAATCCAATCTAATAAGGAAAATTCGTTTTTGATTAATTTTTGCTTCAAAAATGAAAAACCGACTTTCTCATTTTTTTATTTGTTATTTTATAGTTTCACAAAAACAAATTAATTTTTATCCCTATTAAAATTGCAAAATTAAAACTAATATACTTAAAAATAAAAATCAATAAACAAAACTTAACTATGTCGCCACTTCGAAACAGGAAATAATTTAAAATTTTGGGGTTTTTTCTACTAAACTTCCTAAAAATAACATAGGTTATCCGAATATAGGAAGAAAATTCTTAATGGAAATTGAAGTTATTTAAACGCAATAGTTTGGTTTGAAAGAACTAAATATTTTATTATTTAGCAAATTGTTAATTCTTTTTGAAAAAAACAATGAATTCAAAAAACTACATAAAAAGAATAGAACATCAGTTAAATTTTATTTATTTGTGCCATGGCAAACTACATTTTGCTCATACTTTGCTTATATGACTTTAAAATGCATCAAAATTTTAACAAATTTAATACCTTTTTTAATTTAAAATTATTAAGATATCATAAATTTCACTAGGTTTTCATATTTATCAATCCTAGAATATTAAAAATTGCATTATTTTTTCAATTGCATGAAAAAAAAAATTTCTATTTTATTTTATTCAACAATACAATAGTTTTTGTAAATATGTACTTAATTTAATACACATTTAAAAATTAAAATGTGCACAAATTAAATTAAATACAAACACATTTATTTTATTATTACATATACCCATCCTAATATTTATTTATTATATTTTATTGGTTTTCCTTTTCTTTTAACTATTTTAATTTTTATATATATTTATGCACTTCTTTTTTTAAGGCTGTCCTTCTCTTTTCTTTCATGAAAAAAAGTGTTATACAGGCTAATAATGGGATTAGTTACATAATTCGAGAATGTTATGCAACTTTTTATATCCTATTAAGAGATACTTATACAACAAATTATACTTATAATTTTCGCCACTTTTGAGGTTATAACAGGATTCGTGAAACTTAATAGACAGTTACTAGAATACTAGAATAGTTGAAACCGTTCGAGCATATCTAGTAAGGTGTTCCATCGTGTTTTCGAATCCAATTTCAATTCCATTACTTTTCCAGATTCTTCTTTCACATATTTTTGGAGGTGATTTCCGGAAAATTTTAACAACCTTTCGTATTTGTTCAACCAACGAATGTATTTTCGAGTCCAATATTATATTTGAAACTTCTTCTATGGGGGTTTCATAAATTACCTCAAAACCGTCATCTGCTTCATTTTCATCATCTTCATCATTATCTAAATAATTTTCATCATCTTTAACATTATCTCGATTCCCATAAAACTTACGGTATTTTTTTTATAAAGAATTTTTACCACAGCTAATTGTATGCCATGTGCTAGACAAACATTTAAATTCACTTAATTTGTCACCAAGTATTCGACGCACTTTTCTGCTGGCATTGATCCAAATACTCGCATTAAGCCAAGGTTCCAAAACATGTTATTTGCGTGAATATTAAAATTCATATAACGCCTATTTTTAACCGACGTCCACTCATCAAAAGACAAACTCAATCTTTCCCCACGAAGAATCCGTGAAGATAAATTTTTATTATTTCTTCACGTATTTTTTGGGAATATGATAAAACTATATTCCTAATTGTGTTGGATGACTTAGGAATTTACTGATGACCTTTGCATTTTAATAGCTGTCTCAAATCATAAGAAGTACAAAATGTTTTAAAAGCCAGGCCATCTTTACTGTCATGCGAGATATAATTGCAGGTAGAGAATCATCAATGCTCTTCGTAAAAAAGTTTGTTATTTTTCCAGAACAATCCGCATCAGTTGATATTTTCTCATTTTTCATTCCACTTGAGCTCGAGGTTCCACAAATTTGATCCCTTTTTAATAAATTTATGTTATGCTGTGTTCTAAGATGGCTACGTAAACCAATGGTTGTTCCGCCTGCAGATTTGATTGTTTTTTAGCAGCCCTGAATAGTACATATCGTCTGCTGAGAAATGAAACAACGTGTATGACATTTATACGTCATTATTTGTAAATAGCACCATTCGATTACTCGTACTCGATTTTATAAGTACAACTACTTTGCAATATTCTTAATGTTGATTAAAATGTGTTTTTTAGATGAAAATTGTACGCTACTTGATATTTTTTCATACTTTTTTTTAGTTTTAAAATCTTTAAATTTAAATTACTCGAAACTATTCTTTTCATTATACGTTGTTTCATTTCTGAGCAGGCGATATGTAGTGGCACCTTAACACGCAAACCCTAAAAAGTAGTTTCGTTAAAATGATTATAAATCGTATGATTAATATACTTGAAACAATAGTGTTGAAGAACAATAATTTCAGTATATAAATCATACGATTTTAGAAAAAAATATATTTGAAATCTTTACAGTAAATTTTAGGATAGAAAAATTTGATTGAGTTTATCAGAATCAGAAGAACGAGAAGCATTAATTAACATTACCAAAATTAATAATAATTATAATTTAAACTATTGTAAATTTAAAATAAAAAATAATTATGAAGTAAATAATTATGAATTGTATTAGAATAATATAATGAAGAAATAAATGGACTATGGTTATTATTATTGACATTAAAAGGTATCATACAACCCACTACACATATACCTGCATTTCCATCTTTTGAACGATCAAAATAATTCCATGGTAAATCCATCTTTTCATTTGGCCTGAAAAATATTAACCGAACTCAACACTTACTACGACACATCTTAAATGCGTAAAGCTTTCCTTACCTTTTTATCAGAATATCCAAAATTTAGTACAAGTTCGAAATTTTAAATTTTTAACAATTTCACAAAAAAAAAGTTTAAAAATTGTAGAACTATTAAATTGATTCAAATTCAAAAATCAAAACTAGAATGATTTTCGAATTGCAACAACAGTAATTAATAACAAAACAACATAAACCGTACCGAAAAGCGTCGCACACTATGTAATTTTAATTTAGAAAGCACTTGAAAGTTCAGAAAAGCTGCTTTTTTTTTCTATTATTTATCGAATTATCGATAATATGAAAAGGATTTATCGATAAATTTAAAATGCTATTTTCCTACGATTATTCGGTTTATCGGTTTATCGATTATCGATATTGCAATCACTAGTTCATATATTGTGAAAGTTACCTACATTTTAAATTTTAATTGTTTATATTTTTTAATTTCATTAAAATACATACATACATAAGACATAACTCATCCATGTATAACAATATATCCCAATTTTCGTACATTAAATCATATTGGGAGAATAAAGTATATACCTAATACGAAAAACGACTTTTATATTTTTATTAAAAACTGACTTCCTGACCTTTATGAAAAAAAAAAATACTTTTTTTTTTCAAATAATAACTATGAAAGTTAGTTGATTTCTTCTTTTCATTAATTTTCAAATTTTCCAAAAAGTGGTAAATGAAGATATTAACGAGATGGATCCTAATTTAGGAAATAATATTTTTATAATAATAGTTTCATACTCTTAATTTAAAGTTTTTACAATGGTGAAAAAAAAGCCTTTGTTACGTGAATCCTTTTTCATTTTATGGATATAAAAAAAAAAAAAAAAAAAGAAAAGGTTAACAAAATATTTCAAAATATAAATTTTATGACTTACCGGGAAATGATCCTGTGGTGCTGGGAAATAACCCTGTGGTGCTGGTGACTCAGCTTCGGCACCGTCTTCAAACATTTCTTTTTTTTTTATCGTGAATAATTTTCATATTTTTTTTTGTTTTTTTTTTCATAAATTTAACAATTTTAATTTAAAACAATTTAATTTCAAATTTTATTTGTTTATTTTTTTTTTTGTTACCAAGCCTTCTTACCTGTTTATAAATTAGCTCAGGAAGCTGTTTTAAAAATGAGATATCTATTTAATGTTAAATTTCAATCTAAACTTTATTCTAAAATCTTATCATATTTGTACAAAATCTTATGTACTAATTTTTCTTAAATTATATATACAAATTTTCATATACAATATTATTTACTATAAAATCAGATTAAAACTCGAAATATTATTTCTATTATTTTGACTTATTAATTAGTGATTGGTCACCCAATCAAATTTATTATAATTTACCGTAATCTTTATTCTATATTATTTTAGGGTTCAACAAGATTTTAATATTTTTATCAATTTAGTTTTATTTAAAATTTCGTAATGATAATATCATTACAATTAAAAATATCTTATATCTATATGTGAATCGCGAAACAAAGAAATTTTAAGGATGGTGGAAGAGGCGGCTGCCGTCTTCCCTTCAGAATAACTTTTTATTTTAAAAAACTATATTCTCCGAAAAACGAAGCTTTTGGTTACTACAAAACAAGTAGGAACCAGAGAACGAAATAATCATTAAAAAACCAATCAAACCGATTCAAGCAACACATACTTTTAAACTAAACAATTCAAATCAAACGAAGTATGAAAGCTTGAAATGTTTAAACGTTACAATTCATTTACTCGTAAGCTGATAAATTAATTCTCACAAAGCAAACAAAATACTTGAAATGAAAAAGCTTTTAAACTTTGCGTATTGATTGTAAGCATTTGCTATATTTATAAATAGTGGTTGTGTTTATAAACAATCATACCGCTTACAATTATTTCAATAAAATTTTTAAAATGGAATGTTCTAAGCCAAATATCTAAATTATTTGTGAGAATTAAAAAAAAAATGTTTTCCTATTTAGAGTCAAAAGAAAGTCTAGGTCCAAAGTATGTGAAAAAATTAAAGAGGTGAAGGACGAAAATGGCAATGTAATGAACAATGTTATCGCTTGCAATAAGTGTTAAGGACGTTCGTTTGCACAAAGGCGTGTATTGTATTTATAATAATATTAAAATGTCTTATAAACAACGGGGCTGTTTATAAACAGCATTACTGTTTATAAATAAAATATTGAAAGCTAAATTAATTTCAAATCAGAAGCTTAAAGTTTTTTGCAACTTTCAAACCAATTAAACAAGCTCCTAGATGAAATCTTAAAATTATAAACAAGTCAAGTAAAGCACACTGCTAAGGTTTAAACAGTTTAAACATGATTATTTCGTTGTCTGGTAGGAACCTACCTAACTTTGCGGGTGCATATCCTTGAAACGAAAGCTTACCGATAGAAACCTTCTGGGATATAAAGGACTTGTGCACGTAAACGGCACTTACGCGGCTGCTTATCTATCTGGGAACCCACCTACTTATTTAGGTACGTACCTACCTTCTACCTACAATAAAAAGGGTTTTTCTTATTATTATTTTTATAATAGATATAATAATAACCATAGATTGGAAATATCGTCTTTCTTTTACACAAAAAATTACATTAAAAAAAAAATAAGCTTTGAAAGATTTGAAAGCTATTTTTGAAATAAAAAACGATATTTTTAAAATATGTTTTTACACTGACTTCTCTATATAAAAGACGAAACATCAAATTTGTCTATGTATTAAGGTCGAATAAGCTTTTCATACAAAAGTCAAATTTTTGTATGAAAAATTTATTTTTATTTTTAAAAATCATTTTTTTTTATACGAAAACCAAGGATTATCCATTTGTCATGTAAGTATAAATTTTTATTAATATTTTTATAATTTTTCAGTAAAAAAAAAATTGCCAAAAATATTACGGAATATGCATAAAATCCGTAATATTTTTGGCAATACAAAAGAAGAGTGTTTTAAAACCGTTTTATAGGGGGGACCCCTGCTCAAAATTTTTTTTTTCTACAGTGACGGAAAAAAAAAAGCGTGCAGTCGAAAAAAAAAAGATTGAATGAAAAAAAATGAATTAAATTTGGACCATAAAAATATATTAGCCGAACTTGCAATTCAAAGTCTGCAAACAGAAATGTTTGAAATTGATTTTCAGGAAAGTTGCACTTGTGGCATGAAAGCTCAAGCGCTTTTACGTTACCTTTCTTCACCACTTTGTAACATTATTTTAAAAAATTTTTGTAGAGATGCTACCGAAGGCTTTTATAATAAAAAAAAACAAACTAATTTAATAAAACAAAAACAAATTAAGGAAAGAAAACCTCTTATTTTTAAAAATTAAAAAAAAATTAAAATTCAACATAATAATAAGTCGTGCAATTTTCTAAATGGAAGTTCATTTAGTCTTAACATAATTTTTAATGTTACGTTTTTTTTTTTTTTAATATTGTTGATATTCTATAAGTTGTACCTGATTAATTTTGTGTTTAATTCTGATTTTGTGTTTAATTCTGCTTAATTTTGTGAATTCGAATAAAATTTTATTTTCATTGTTTAAATGTTGTTTTAGTCATAATTGGTCATTTTGAAGGCTTTTAGTTTTTTATTATTATTTTTGATACTTAGGCCTGTCGAACTTTCACTATCGAAATAACACAGCCGCCAATCTATGTTTTAAGTTTAATTAGTTTACCATCTTACTTTTTTTTTTGTAAATGATAGGTATTTCTGTTTTTAAAATTATTTATATTTTTCATATTATAAAATTTTATTTTTTTTTTAAAAAGTAATAAATTTTTTTCCTACAGTGTACATTTATTTTGGTCGAACCATTTGACAGATAAAAATTTATATGTGTAGTCTTTATATAGAGAAGTCATTGGTTTTTATTATATTTTTTTTTATCTTGATTATTTGAATGTGTCCTTTTCATAGTTTATTTTTTTATAGTTTTCTTGAATTTTCTTATTTTAATTAATATAAAAAGAATGGGTTATTCTTGCTGTGTATTGGGCTGTGGAGAAAAATATGGGAAGAAGGTTTTATTTAGGTAAAAACGAAGAATGTTTTTTTAATTTAAAAAAAAATTATTTCGTCTAAATTCAGATTTCCTAAAAAAGAAGATCTTTTGAACAAATGGTTAAGCAGCGTATACCTAGGCAATAATGAACAAGTTATTAAATTAGCTAAAGTTTTTTTTTTTCGTAATACCGAATTTTTATTTTTTATCTTAAATTATAGCAATCAGAAACTAAAATTAATTATTTGTACAAAAGTAATTATCACGTGATAGTTACAATACGAAAAATAAAACGATATTTCCAATCTATGTTTATTATATCTTTTATTTTTTTATACAATATTTTTTTATTAATTTATTATTCTTGAAAAAATTTTTAAATAAAAATTTTATTTAATTTCATGAAACTATTTTCATTAAACATTTGCATTGAAAATTTTTTTCATTAAAAAAAAAACTGGAAAATCCACCATAAACAATATGTGTTGATTTTTAACAATTTTTCTTTTTTTTTTAATTTTTTTTTGTTTCAATAATTAATTAATTAAAAAGTATTTTTATGAAAATATTTTGAAATAAAATAGGTATTTTCATTTTATTTTTGTAAAAAAAAAACCATAAAAAATCAACATGTAACTTGTACGGTAAGAAAAAAATTGTCCTAGAAGAACTTTTTTTTGATTTACACATTCAAATTTAATTTTTTTTATTGAAACTTATAAAAAATATATTTTAAATTAATTTATATTTACGATTTTCTTGAATTTAATTTCAAATATTAATAAAAATAGAAAAAAAAACACAAGAGCTGTCATAGGACACCCGATAGGAACGTAGTTCCTTACCGTATAAGTAATTATCATTTTCAATCAATTCAAATAGTAGACCTTTCATTTCCAATTAATCCAAATCGAGCAATTGCATTTTCATAATTAGCGAAATTTTACAAAATTCACAAAATTATCCAATATTTTTATTTACATTGAAATTAGCAGGAAAATTTCAATTTTATTTGAACTATAAAATATTAATTAGTTAATAATAAAATATTAATATTTTCTAAATATTTTATTACTATTTTATCACCGGGGACGGCAGTCCCCCGAATGACGCAAGCACCTTTACGTGTGAAGCTTCACGACAATATATACTTTCGATTTTTTGAACTGTTGACCCTAGCCCCTCATGTTAGATACCGTTGGAAAGGTCTTGGAACGTAGATGCCATATGTCATATGAACGTAAATGTCATTAGCATGAGAGGATGGGGTCAATAGTTCAAAAGTTATGACCGGTCGACGCTCAATAATTTCATTTGACTCAATCACTGTCCAATATGATTTCCACTCAGGCTCAAGTCCCAAAAATGTCCCAGATTAAAATGTCCCAAAATCCAAGAGAGAGAGAGAGGGAGGGAGGGAGAGAGAGAGGGAGGGAGGGAGGGAGAGAGAGGGAGGGAGGGAGAGAGAGGGAGGGAGGGAGGGAGAGAGAGGGAGGGAGGGAGAGAGAGGGAGTGAAGGAGATAGGGAGAGAGGGAGAGAGGGAGAGAGGGAGAGAGGGAGAGAGGGAGAGAGGGAGAGAGGGAGAGAGGGAGAGAGGGAGAGAGGGAGAGAGGGAGAGAGGGAGAGAGGGAGAGAGGGAGAGAG
>CAXFZM010000304.1:0-18029 GCA_964007475.1 Hybos culiciformis
TTCACGTTTTTGAACGTATTGTGAGACAAACTCTTTGAAAGCCCCGTACGCACGAAAACGAGTGATTTTATCGGCTTTGCTGAAATGAAATTTGAGTTTTTCATTCTGCGGATCGGACATGGACATGTGAACGAAATCATGCATATCTCTACTGTGCGGCAAGAACCATTCGAACTTTTCACCCGAATCATCCAATTGTGGGCATTCAAACGTTAGCAGTAGTTTGGAGAAGTTGTAGAGAACATGGAAACGTTGCGTGGAATCAGTACGTATACCATTCTCGTCGTTCTCATCAATGGTGTTGATAATGTGACGGTATTCGGTCATTGCTTGCTTCGTTTGCTTGTTGAACAACATGGTCAGTGCTTTGGTGATCATGGTCATTATCAACAGCCGATTCTCATCTTCCGCTTCATATTTAACACGTTTGATGAGATTGTCGAATACTTCATAAATGTCGGGGAACACTTTCTTCTTGGAAGTGGCTTGCGAGTCAGTTTGAGTGGCTTTTTTCGCCATCATCATTGCCGGATAACAACACAACTGACGAAGATTAGTGGACAAAGCGACGATTCGTTCACGAGTATTCATTGGCAATTCACCGAGCGGAGTTTCGGGTGAATATTTGTGCAAGTATTCATCCAGTTTCTTCTTGTATTCTCTCAACATTTGACGATAACAATCAAGTTCGATTTGAGAGAATTTCACTTTTTCCACTATTATTATCGGCGAAGGAATGTTCAATTGATCAAACACTGTGCTCTTGGATGTTCGCCACATGAAATATTTGAGAACGTTCAACATGGGTGTTGGATCGCCATCGAGGAATGGTTTGTAGCAAGCTTTCTTCCATATCAACTTATTGTTGTAGGGCACTTCACGGATGAATTGGATGATTGAGAATAATTCATTGACTGATCGCTGCATAGGAGTGCCAGTCACTGCCCAACGATAACGGCAACTCAAATGGCTGACAACACGAGCAGCTTGTGAGAATGAACTGCCTATCATTTGTGCTTCATCAACGCATATACGCCACCAATCGATTGCCAACAATGGAGATAACGCTTTGGTGAAACGCTTCGTGGTACGCAAATGGCCAATAGAATTGTGTTCCAAGAAATCCGCCTCAGCGCGAATATCGGCGAATGATGTGAGTACAATATCGTAGTCTATCAATAGTGGTGGTGGAACGTAGCCACGTGCAACGCCTTTGTAAACGAACACTTTTGCGTCAGTGATTTGATTCTGCAGTTCAGCATGCCATTGATCGAGCAATGATGTAGGACAAACTATGAGTGTGGCACGAGAAGGAAGAGGTTCAACAGTTAACCAACAGCGATTGCATAGATATGGATAGTCTGGATTCGTTTCCATGGCATTCTCATCTTGAGTTTCTTGGTTTTCGTTCTTCAAATATTTTGAACACTTCAAATGTTCATAGTTGGCACACAATGGACACTTGATCATATCTTCGAAACAGTGATAACCAGTACTCAAATACTCTTCGCTGAGTTTCTCCAAATTCAAACGAGGCTCAATTGCTTTCGCTTGTGGTACACCACAATCACAAATAAGTGTGCCTTTTGTAGCGTCACAGCATTTTGAAAAAAGTGACGCTTCATTCATGAAATCTTTATAGTAGACAACATTGCTCATAGGACGAAGATTGTTCAAAATCAACGCCACTGTTTCCACGGTTTTTCCAAGTCCCATTTCATCAGCCAATAAACCACCCAAAACTGGATTATTTTGCAAACCAAGATATTCTTCGTGAACTTGTTGATCGACAATGACGCCAGTTAACTCGTTAATGTAGAACTCGTTCTTGTTGTCAAATGAATATTTGATGAATGGATCGTAAAATTGTGATCGTTTGCCATTAATTTCGCGATCTAACATCCATTCGACTGCTTCTATTTGATAGGCACGCAATTTCAGAGTGAAACGTGGAACTTCTTCGTTTAGCAACCCATGTTTCAGAATCGGCTGTCATGAAGTAGAGAGTATAGTTGATCGAAATTCACTCCACCTTGCTCGTCTTGTTCCACATCACCGTCAACATCAAACTCCACTGAGCTCCACCGTGGGAAGAAAAACTTCAATGATGCCAACAAGAACTGATTTTTAGCTTCCAAATCCAGCGAAGAAAAGTTCGTCACTATCGCATCTCTTGAGATGAAGAGTGCAAAATTCAAACTTGTTTGATCACATCCTATCGATAATTCAAACGATTTTTTGAATCGAACATTTCGGAGCAACGTGTGAACAACGTCATGGTTCACTTCCGATTCCAGATAGAACTTGCTCGAGAAGAAACCAAATTCAGCGCTTTTTGACAAACACTAAGATGAAGTATCGATGATTATGGGTCACACAAAAGTAGATTTCACTTAATTCATTGTTGGATAGAACATCTGCCAACGTTACTTGACTATCGACGAATTTCCAATCACGTGTGAATTTCAGATTTGAAAGTTCAGCTGTTTGAATAAATTTCAATATCCATAAATTAAACACTGAACATTTACAATGATGAATGACTTACATGTTGTATTGAAGAAACGGTTTATGTCCAAATATGTGAACTTTTTTACATTTTCGATATGAAGACCATCTTCTTTTATCACCTTCTGACGCTTGAACAGAGGAGGTTTATTGGTCGATTTTGGCTTGATTGCCGTCGCCACTTTGATCACTTTGACCATTTTTACCAATCGAACTCACAATCTGAAAATGTCAACGGATCATTCGACTCTGAATCCTTTCCAAACAAACACAACGGTTGTCAGAAAGGCGTGTTTTGAAAGTTTCGTAAACACTTTCGAAGCGAAGAACTTTCTCGGAAGTTTCTCGCACATGTTCTCTATTGTTTGTTCGTTTTTTATCCAGTGAGAAATTAACATTGTCTGGTTTAAATGATGAACCGTGGAATCGGGTTGAATCGGTACTGGAGTAATTGTTTACGGAAACGTTTGCTTTCGTCCGCGGCACAGTCATCAGCGGTGAGCAAAGAGAAGTTTGCTATACCGAAAGCGATAAAACGGTTTGTCAACACAACCTTTCAAATTTAAGAAAATGTTTTTAATTATTCCAATTGCTTGTTGCACTAGGGGCCCAACGGACATTCTTCAAGCATTGGCCAGTACGGTCAAAGTGGATTATACTGGTCCTCATCATCGTTATACGGACGATCCCTTTCTCACGCCGGTTAGCAATGTCGACAAGAGATCGTTTACGTTGTCCAAAGAATCTGGACGAAAAACAGCACAGTATTTCTTTGATAAATACCCGGAACATTTTTATCGAGACATTTCAGAGCCGAAAATTGATTTGTTTACATTCAAAGAAGTGTATGATGAATCTATGGATTTCGATGTGATCGATTTACAAAAAGCAATCGCCACAAGCAATGTGTCGAACGCAATAGTTGCTTACAATTGTTTGATTGATCAAAAGAAAGAAATAGCATCGGACACTATCTACGATTTCTTGGAGTTGATTTGTTTTTTCAATTGTGAAGATGCAATCCCATTGTCTGCTGAAGAAGAATGGTTTAAGAAACGCAGTACAAACTATTCAAATTCGTGGAAAGATGGTGGATTTGCCGAACAAGTGTTCGACTCGATTACACCGAAAACAAGTCGTGCCTATTCTGCCATCATTTCTGGAATGGCCAAGTATAATCAAAGTGAGCGTGCATTTGCCTACTACAAACAAGCGTTGGAACTGGGTTTTCCATTGAACACAACCACGTACAATTGGCTAATTAACTCGTCTTTCAATGTGCATGACAATAACGATGAACGTTGGAAGGTAGTGAATAAGCTGCTACTCACAATGAACGATCATCAAATCGTGCCTGACTTGGGCACATTGAATGCTGTATTGAGACAAGTGAGCAAGTATCGTTTTTGGAACATGAATTTCGATGTAGCAAAGAAAGTGCTAAATGAATTCGCTTTCAAATTCAACATTCATCCTTCATTGGCCACTTATTATCACTTGCTGCACATCTTCTACAGAAACAAAAGCTCGCGATCAACGATCATTCATGAAATACTTGACAAGATCAGCATTGAAACGTTAGTCATTCAAGATGTAGATGATGTCAACTTTTTCTCACACGCTATGGATACTTGCTATCATCAAAATGACATTGCACTGGCTCATCGAATTCACAAACTTGCCGAACCACATCTGAAATTGCTAGGTTCTGCAAGCAATGCAAAACAATTATTTCAATAATTACTTGAAATTAATTTGTTCTAGCGAAACGGTTGAAAATTTCATGATCACTTACACGAAAATCGTGCCGAACGTGTGCACTCCTAACGTCGATTTGGTCATGCAAATATTGAAAACTTTAAAAGTGTACGAAGCATTGCACTATCTTCCACACATGTGGCATGATATTCTCATGTTCAACTACAATAGGCAAACCACCATTCTTCAAAGTCTATTGTCAGCCTTGAATGAAGTGAAAAGTGATGATCCATTGGCGAAGACATTCGCTCCATTGGCCAAGGATATATTCGAGAAGACAAACGCTGAACAAAATCGAAGTATGTTGTGTTGATACAAACAATTAATAAATTGTCATACTAACGATTTCCTCGTTTCTAGGTGCCATGCGTGCAACTCAGAACAGTGAACAAGGAATGGGCCAAGTTTTACAGTAAGTTTTTTGCTTGTTGTTTTAGTAAACGTTCAATCAACAATTGTTTTTCCAACTAGATGGTCTGCAACAAGCCTATCCGATTGTATCTCTATTCTTGTGAAAGCGGATGATTTGCAATATGCTTTCGAGGTTTTACAAAAGTTAGCCGCAATTCACATCGAACTAATGGATCAAATCGAGTAAGAAAATTGTCATTTTGTTCATTCTTGATTACTAATTCATTCAATTTTCTTTTTTAGTCCGAAAGCACTTATCAGTTTTTGTGAGTTGGCATTGCAAAAAGACAATCACCTGTATATTCGCACTTGTCTGGATTTATGCAAGCAATTGGAGAACAAAGAAGTGTTCAAGGTATTAAGCACAAAAGCAAAAGAAAGTAACAATGAAGATTTGCTCAAATTGTTGAATTGTTAATATTGTTTATTGGGCAAACTTGCAATTAAAACAAACTTTAATGAAATGTTATTTTGATGCTGATGGAGTGTTCATGTTTCTTGTCACATCAACTTTCTCTTCAAATCGAATTGACGCTTCTGGGTAGATGGATTTGTTTGCTTGGCGACAGTTTGTTTTTACACGTGTAAATCATGATTGTTTCAAATTCAAAGTTGATTGATCGTTTCGGGTTTATTTTGATGCTATCAAGAATGCCGATCAATGCTGGCATCAATTGCATTTCGAATACACGTTCGCCATTACAAAACGAACAACATTCCAGTGTGGATTGAATTGTTGCTTTCGCCTCGGACGTACTCAATAACGGCGAACCTTCAAATTCGTAGCGAATCATTTGATCGGGACAACGTTTCACACGCTTATAGAATTGATAGTTGATGGGGTCATTCACAAACGCGTCACCATAGAACTTTTCGTATTTCTCTACATTGTCGTTGTTGATTTCGAGACGGTCTTCGTAAGTTTTCATAAGTGCGTGTGGCGGCACTTTCTCCTCGCCATCTGGTTCATTGGTCACCAAAATGAAATGAGGTTTAAAAGTAGCATACTTCTGAGTGTCTTGTACAACTCCCGCGATTGATGACACTTCTTGCTTTTCAATGTTTGCATCTCCAGTAGCCTGTTCACTTTGATCATCATTATTGTTACTCTTTTCGTCATCCTCGTCATCCTCGTCATCCCAGTCATTGTCGAATAATTTATTAAACTGCGGCTTCTTGTTGCCAGTGTTTGTTGTGTTGGTAAGATCTTGATCAGTTGTTACTCGGTAACACGAAACAATCCTGCTTCTTACACGCAGGTTCAACACATGCAAAAAAGTACAAAATTCGATCGGTTCGTGAATCATCGATTGGACTTTCAATTTGGAAAATGAATCCAGTTTGCTTCATGCAATTTGAGCACTTCACTACATCCAGTTTCTCATGACACTGATCGCTGAAAATTGGTCGACCACCCAGACGATTTTCGCACCACTCGGCCACGCCTGGCTCTTGGGTCTCATCGATGGGATCATCGAGAACGCCAAGGAAGATGTTGGAAGACATGATTGTAAAATCGAGTGTGGAGTGTAAGCAAACAAGCACGTGTGAAGGATGAGAATGAGTGTCGTACACAGTGGAAATAGACGAGTGCTGACCATCCCATTAGACAGTGATAGTGTCGAACTGTACACAACGAACAACATTCGCCTGATTGAGTGCTCGATCAACATGGAAGGTGATCAATCGGATTCCAATGTTCTAGATGATTCCTCCGAAACAGATCAGGCTGATTTGTATAGTGGCCAATTGCAAATACTGGCAGCGGCTGGTGTGTACAAGGCAGATGCGCGCATCGAACTGCCTGAAGCGAACAATCAAACCGTCACGGAGGCCATTGAGTGGCTTTTCAGCGGTGACGCGAGTCCCACTCAACCTCGAACCGAAACACATCCCAAATTCCAAATGGTGTTCATCATCATCCTGAACTGATTTGCGGCATTGGAACTATTTGTTCGCGTATAGCTCATGCTGCGATTGGAATGCACAACACACTTTTGAAGCAACAATCCTCCTACGGGGACATCATTGAAGCGTGGATTGACAAAAAAGAACCTCTCAATGTTCTTCGTGGTGAAAGCGCAAGAAATTTGAATGAATTGTTTATAAAAGCCGAATTCGTGAGACTATCAACTTTTTCATGTCTCAATCAAGACAATAGAACCATCTGAGTTCTGTGTGCTAGCCATATTCGGCTGTAAAGAGCTCATCGATTTTATTGTCAAAGATTTGAAACCCTACTAACTCATTCACATCCAATTATCACATTAATCATTTCATTAATTCTTTTTGTCATTTATTTAGTTTTAAGATTTGCTTGAAAAATTAATAAAATAAAATATAGAAGCAAAACTAAATTTGAAAAAAACATCAATGGCAACTATGTGAATTTCTAATTGTCAAATTATTTTTTTGTTGTTTTCGATTTATCATCATCTTCCAAATTAATATTGATATTCGCTGGAATTTTCTTGGCTGGTGTGACAGAGTATATCAATCGAGTAAGTTCTCGTAGTTCAGTTCGTTGTCGTTCGGTAAGAAATTCTAAATCCTGGACTTTTCCTTCCAGTGTTTTCCATCGTTCTTCGAGTTCCAAAGCCTCAGCAGCTGACTTTTTACTTTGTCGATAGTATTCGGCTGAGAGTGTGAGTACAGCCACAAGAAATATGATCGTCTCGCCAAGTAGTTCGGCACCCAATTCGATGGCAGCGGTTTCATTCAATTTTTTCACATTTGAAGGCTTCTCCAACCCGAGCAATCTCATTCGAACATTCACATCTAAGTAGTGATAGATTTGTGCTGGTGGCATGCAAACATATGTTCGGAAGAATGGATTGTTCTTCGCACGAGTTTTGATAATGTTCGCCAGTGGTTTGGCTACTTGTCTTACGGCCAACGCACCGAGTTTGATCAATGGAAATGCTCCGACTGCCATGCTGGTTCTTGATCTGTAAAGTATAAACAAATAAATTCAAAATTAAGAAATGCAAATTGCAAACATGAGCACTTAAGAGATTGAGAAGAAATGAAACAAAGACCAGAAAATATCACTCATGCCGTGACCGTTGTTTCGCATTGCCACTCACCATCGATGGTATCGATTGTGGCTCAATGTTGTAAACAAAAATCATTTGTGCCTTTGACGAAAATCTCTTGCACATCATCTCATGGTAGTTGTTGTGAGCGAGTTCGAGAACAAGAACAAGTCCGAACACACCAAGCACGATGCAATCTGTGAAAGTTCTTGCCACATCTGTGGTGCCGCGAACAGGGTAAGTATGGAGAAGCAATGACAAACACTGATCATTTAACACTAATTCGTTGTTCTCCTTGAAAACACTGTGTGTGTGTGTCATTCAACAGAGCTCGGGAGATGAGTTCCACATCTTTGCTCTCGAAAGCAATTGGCGCTTACAATAAGCTCGTCCATGGATCAGCCACCCCGTACAAGTATCACGATCATGTCCGTGAGCAAATGATCCGCGATGATCGGTACCGGGACATGCCACTCGTATTGGCCAAGACATACTATTTGCGTGAGAAGGCCATCAAGCGCTACAATCGCCATAATGATCGCATCCGTAAATTAGAAAACAAAATCACCGAAAATCAAGTGATTGGGATTCAAAGTTTCAAGAATAAATTCTAAATGTTCTTGTATTTAATAAGTAAAGCTTTTCTACATTAGAAATCATCGCGTAGAAGTTGTGTTCTTGTCACTTTTCCACTAGATTAAAATAAATCAAAATGTAAAAATTCTTATTAGTTGAAACATGGTTCTCAGTGTGCTACAATATTTCGACTTAGCAATTGTAGTGTCAGTAGTGAGTTCAGTGCTCTTCGCACCATTCGTTTTCACGGCGGATCTGCTCCTCCTCGTGAGCCTCGAAATCGTTTTTGATGTTGAACGTCTTGCGAATCTCCTCTGGTGTTTTTCCACGAATCATGTTGGCGACAGTTTTGCACGCCACACTCATCAAACCTTTGATGTCCAAATAGTTAGCTGCGAGAATGAGTTCGAAAAGAGCGCCTTGATCCATTTTGAGAAAGTCCGCATCCCAGGCCGAGATATCATCGCGCGATTTATCATGAGTTTCATCTTGATCATCTTGGTAGACGGGATCATCTTTGTGATAGACACACCATTGAATCACTCTCTTTAGAATGATCGAGTTCACGTTGGTGATTGGAATCGCATCCGGATCGTTCTCGTCCATACCCAAATCCTCGAGCATAGTACGCAATGTGTTTGACATGCGAGCCACTTCCACGTTCACATCGAACACCTCGTTATCGCTACTCTTCAACTTGATAATTTGTCGGGCAGGTGCTTGCTCAGACATTGTTGTTGTTGTTGTTGATTCGGTGATGGGAAAGAATATAGATGTGACAACAGTAAGGGTGCCGACACGGTTGTGCGTATTGCTTCTATCCAACTCAAGACAATGAATACGACACAAAAACGAAATCACAACACTCGAGTGAAATATCGTAGTCATTCGGTACACTCCTCCCCTCGATTGAGTTTTCCAGGTGCGAATAGATAAATGCGCTCATTTTCTAAATCTACTTTGACAAGTATTTATGTCAAAATAGCCGATGCAAAGTGAGCATATGAGAGTGGAAATATCCACCCAAGTATATTCACTTTGCTGGCCATCAAGTGAAAACGGTCAGGGGTTATCAAATTGAAAATGTCGATATGAATTTGTTATTAAAGTTCAAGCAAATGAACAAGAAGATTAGCACATTTTAATGGATGAAGTTCAACGTTTTCAAGCACGAGAGGTGGATTGAGAGTTGCGTGCATGGAAACAATGACAAAGGTTTGAATAATGAGTTGTGAAGGTGTGAGTGTGGTCAGTTGTTGTTCGACAAGGCACAGTACTAATCCTCAAGTCATCCTTATTGTCCCTAGGTGATGTGCATATGTTTTGGATGCAAACATGGAATCAATCGATGAAATGTACTAATCACGTGATAATCTCCTTACACATTTCGCATGTCGTGTGTGTCCATTCTCTCATATCGAATGTGGCGGTCAACATGCAGCATTTCCCCCGACCAACACACACACACACATCCCCTCACTGCATTGTGCAACACTCCAATCTCAATTCACTTTTATATTCGTTTAAGTTTATTTTTGTTTTTGGTTACTTTTCTAAAATATATAATTTTTTATTATTATTTATTTACAAGCAAACATCGTAACTAGTTTTTTTTCTTTTTCTATTTTTGTACCACAAAAAACAACCAATAAACTGGAGTGCGGATGAAGGATACAAGATAGGATTTTAATAAGATAGGAAGACCGAATGAGAGAATGAAAAGTTTTGAAGGTGATTTACTACACCACCGTCCACAGTGCCCACAAATGATATGTCACACTGTGACGAGAAGATAGACAGAGAGAAAGAAGAATGCGGTTTTTAGTATTCATTTATTCATCCGTTAGTGAAAATTGGTTGTGTGAATGGAAATGATTGAGGATAATGAAATGAATAGACCCGAGCCAGCAGCCAGATAGTGTTGTTGGACCGAGCACGTTGTTGGAATGGCATTGCCGATGGAGTAGTAGTGGACAGTGTAGATTGTGCACAACAGTGTGTCCAGCATTGATAATAAGTGAATGTTTATTCACTTCCTAGCCTAAATATAGCGCCTGTGTGCTTGCATCTTACCTTGAAGCATAAAAACAAGTGGAATGATTTCCTAACTGACTATATTGAAGAGAAGTGATTAGAGATTGCGAGTCCGTTTGTGTGTTGACTAATTGCCATTTAGTGAGGAAACATAGAACAGTGAACACACCGTTATCAATTGGTGGACATTTTGTGCGAGAGTCCGTAAACTATTTGACTGCAATCACAAAATGTCTAGGGTGACGTGCTCCTTTTCCATCACTCAGCTTACATCCAATTGAGAGGATCGTTCTATTTTTTGAAATATACTGCACACACTATCCACATTCTTCTTCACACATCTTCCTTCTTGTGCTCTCTATCTTTCATTCTTCTAGTAATTAAACTTGTAATTCAATTTTTGTTTGTTTGTGCTGTGTTGTGCTGAGGTTAGGTGATGGAGGACACTTTTGTTCGAAGTGAAACATCGTTCTTCTTCTTCATCTTGTTCTCGTTTCTTGTGCGCATGTCCGTGTGATAGTTGACTGTGTATGTCTGTATGTCATCTGGATAACGAACAAGTGTTTCGAATTTGCCACCATCACTTAGAACGGACACACACACACACTAACCAATCACACGAATGGAAAGCGAGCATAATCGGGCGACACACGGAACAGGAGTGCAGCTTTCGTTCCGATTAATTAGAGCATCACGTTCATGTTCTATTCGTGTTGATTATTATATAAATGTGCCCAACACTATTTGTACACACGGTTCGGACAAAGCCCAGCGGTGAATGGATAGGAAGAGATTGTTATGTGCAGTGCATGTCCGATCACTGTTCTCGTGTTAGCATCGATATTAATTTCATGCTTGTTCGTATGGATTCAGTGAAAGTGTATTCCACTCGTCACACTCTATCTAGTAGCTTGTTCACTTTCACTCTTCACTAATTATCAATTAATGTTAATACTCGGCGCGTGGTGCAACTCTTCACTCCATTTTGATAGATATGTGGATAATCCCTCGTGCTACTGATTATTTTGTTCCACATCCAATACTCACTTGTTTTTTTCTATCTATTTTTTCTATCATTATTTGGATCTTATCTTCTTTTTTCTCTTTCGATTGATACTAGTTTTTTTGATAGTGTGTTCGTGTAATAAGAATTGAATTCGAGCTTATGTGAACTATTTTTAGCTATTCACATACGTGTGTGCTCGTGTTTTGTGGTTTTGTGGCCAAAAAAGCACACACACAAAAAAACACAAAAGGAAGAACGGGAAATAATTAGTAATGCTGGAAATGGACTAATTAATTCGGCGATAAAGTTGATTAATGAATGAGATGGGATAAGTTAGTGCAATTGTTGTTGAGTTCACTTTCGATGTTTATGGTGGTAGTGATGGTGATGATGATGATGGTTGATTGTTGGTTCATTCATTCATGCTGGGCTCGCATTCATCATCATGTTTGTGATCAGTGGACAATGTGATCACTGTCTGTGGAATTAATTGCATTATCTATGAATTGAATAGGAGTGAGTGAGTGAGTGTGTGTATCCACTCACACTCATACAGAAGTATCTATTTGTGGATGGTGTGTGTGATGTGCTCTATCCACCATTACCATATTATTCTAATCACTGACACATACACTACACCACGGCACACAACACGCTCGCACTCCACTTACCACCCCCGTATGAATGCCAACCATAGTTCATGCTACTTTTTCCATTCATAACCTCATCGCTGCGTTTCTTTTTTTTTCATTTCATTTTTTCTTCTCCTTATCCTCTTTTCCGTTCTTTTCTTTCGTTTTCGTTTCTGTTTCTTGCTTTGATCGACCTCGTTAAGAAGAAGGATGTATATGCGTGTGGTGATCGACTGCATGAGGAATGACGAATAGCGAAGAAAGAAAAAAACTAAACGAAAAACGAAAAAGGCGGTGAATTTTATTTACTTTTTTTCATGCATTTTTTTTGTTGTATTTGAACAAAAACAAACAAACATGATGAACAGGATTCTTTATCCATGGCTCGGATGTTCACATGTGCAACGAGTGAATATTTCCAATGCTCACTTCAACAACTGTTTATATGGTGCACTTGTGTATTTGCTCATGTTTCAGTACTTGTGCTAATGAAGCAAGAAGATGGTCTCGGAAGCCGTGTCATATGCAAGCATGACAAACACACTTGAAGGTCATCATAATGCAAACATTGATGATGAACAAACAGATGTGGTCGGTCTCACGATTGTGGTGTGTATTGGCAGGCATTGGCAATGGATAAGGTTGGATAGTGTGTGAGTGATGATGAGCACGATCGACGTTATACGTTCATTCTCCAATCATTGCAAGTGTAAGCGAACGAACATGAGCTCGATGTTGTTGTGCGAACATTGGTGTGGACGAATATAACCCGACCAGTCATGTTCGCTAATCAATGCAATGGTGCGGGGTGCACACTACGTGAGTGGTGGTGGTGGTTGTGATGATGGCACATGCCAAATCAAGTCCATTCTCGGCACAAATCACCACTTTCGGTGTACCAACCATGCCAATACTATACCGACCTGTGTGCGCTTGTATTTTTAGAGAATCCAAGTGAGGGAGAGTGAGATAGAGAAGCATATAATCATTGGATATATTCACAATGTGAGGGAGTGCAACTTTGTGACTTACTTACATTGCTGCTTCTTCTTCTTCTTCAGCTCACCATTTATGTGCTGCACACACAAACACAACCTGGCCATTAATGACCATCCATTCTATTGTGCCCTTTTGTTTTGTTCATTTGTCACTCTCGGGCAGCTAACCGCACACAATGGCGCGATGTTCAACAAGCAAGCAACACAATGCACAACACTGGGTGCTGGGTGTCGCAAGGGACATGCGGGACTATTAATCACGTCACACACACACGTGTCACCGATGTGTGGGATGCGAACACAGAGTGAATGTATCCTACTGTGTCATTCTATGTCCATCACTGTGTCCGCATCACTCACACCATTGTAATTAGACTAACGCGTCAATCGATGTGTCCATGCTAATTTAGTTAGTTGGCCTAACTCATGGTGGTGATGGTGGTGGTGATGGTGATGAGAAGTTGTTGCTCTCGTCTGAATGGTGATCGAAGTCGCGCCTTTCGTTAATCTTCTTACTTCGCGTTTGTTCGCTTCATTTGTGTGTGTGTGTTTGATTTCAATAAACATGCTTGGCAAGTGTACGACCTCGAACACGTTGAGTGGAGTTCATGTATAGGGGAGATAATGACTTGTGTTTTGTTTGATCATTTCCCTTCTTATTGAAATATATACACTTTGTGAATAGTGAATTAATATTCACGTCATGACAGGGCATCGCCTAGAATTCATTCGCGCCTTGGCTACTGGGTGCGCTCTGCCCTAACCGGCTTTGTTTCGTACATCGGGGTGGATGTGTTCTCGAATATCGATTGTGTGAACTATCCTCCAATGTCTTAATGGCAGGATGTAATCATTCGATTTGTTCGGATACAATGAGATTCACTACAATTGAATTACTCTACCTTCTCTACACATCCAATCTATTACATCCACTTTCATTTGCATAAGTTCTTCTTAACCCCAGAGAACAAGAGAACAACAACAACCGAAACTAATTCACAATTCAAACACGCGCACAAGTTTACAACAACAACAACACGGAACGACTAGAGAAGAAAAGAGAAGATTATACAAAAGTGCAAAAAAGTTCGTCATCCACAGTTTTGTGTTTCGTTGATCTTCTTGTTGTTGTTCTTTTCAACGTAACAAATTTCGTATGTGAAACATTAGCCGCAGCAACAACAACGACAACGACGACGACAACGATGGACTGTGTGACTATGTGCCGAGTGAGTGCCATATCAATTAGTGTCCCAGCATCCACTTGACATTGTGCACGTCTCCATTCTGGATGCTTTGTGGCCACCTGTTCGAGTGTCATTGAGTGGAGTGTGAGCACGTATGTGCAACAAGTGTGTGTGTCGCCTTGTATGTGCCAGCATGCATTGGGTGGCAATGTGCTCGAAAGTGGATTAGTGTCGGTGTGCGCACTATTCACACCGAGCACACTCTCTCTCTCCCACCGCCCGGTCATCGTGAGCAGCATTCAGCATTCCCATTGTTTTGTGCAACTGCCGAGGTGTGTGTCGTGCAAGCATGGCTTATTAATTGATACTCACTCACTCACTGCCACTATCCATTCAACATCCAAATGACCATTATGACCATAATCGAGTGCAATGATACACTCGGGTACACGGCTATTTCGGGTGCTCTTCCTGCCACTATCACTTCAAATCGAGTTCACCAACATGCACGCTTGTGTAGAAAGGGGTTCGCCTAAAAAGAAAGAAGGAGAGAGAGGGAGAGTGCTCGTGATCATCACCACCATCATGCGTTTCATGACTGGACAATTAGAGACACTCTTCTTCTGTTCGCGTTCATTCCCAATAGATAGCCAGGTGATAATTGAACAGCTCATCATTTTGTTGTTGTTGCTTATTCGTTTATTCACTTGTTTTCGTCTTTTTCTCTTGTCTAAATTTAGTGATGTTTAATTGGCGCTTGATTTGTGTTCGTTTGTGAGTGAACAAAAAAGAACAGTGCATCTAGTGTCTAGTGGACGGTGTAAATTGTGTGCGTGTGAAAATGCAACACTTGAATGGAAGTAGTATTTGACAATTCCATTTGGTTTGATGTAATGGGATTGGCCACACTAGTTGTGTGCATTTGTTTTGTAATTAAACTGTCTGTTGCATGAATAATACATGAAACGCACTACTACAATGGTCAGTGCGTGCTTGTAATTCAGGTGAGAAATAGAGTATGAGAGAGATTCGCATCCACTTGCCCACCACTACTAAATGAATGCGAGCAGGAAAAATACAGAGAGAATCAAAATGGAGATTAAGCTTCCGTGGTGATGGTGGTGTGTACACGTTCGTGCATTGTGTGCATGATGCACGACGAAGAAGGGGGGCATAAAGGAAGAAGGGATGATCGCACCGACCGATAACGAGTATCCAGTGAGAGTGATTCCAATCAACAATTATGCTACCTGTGTTTGTGCACGAACTCCACACCGTCACAATGCTCGTTGCTTGGTGGGAGTATTCGTGCCAGTGCCCCAGTGTGGACATGAATAGTCCAATCCGATCATCACCTCTCTCGTTTGCGAGTGTGTGTGTGTCCAGTGCTCCGAATATGGCTAATTTTGTTGTTTGCTGGCTAAGTGAAGTTGTGGAGATGAAGTTTGGAGATGAAGTTGTCCGCTTATGTGATGGTGTTTGTTTGCAAGAGAAAGTGAGTGTAGTGGATTCGATTGTTTGCAGCGGGTTGAACCCGGATATTCTCTTCTCAATTGCATCTCTCTTGTTTGCCAGCGCTTTCGTTTACTTCTTCATCATCATCGTCGTCGTCGCCGTCTTCGTCATCGTCTTGGTCGTTTTCGTTTTCGTTGTTCCCGTCATACGTTTGACGATGTACAAACGGACGAAATGATCACAAGTTTTAAAAAATAATAATAATAAAGAGAACAACAGCATAGTGATGGCAACAAAATAAACATTTCCATTTTCTCTACTCGTCTTCGCACACATGATCCTCTTCTTCTACTTCTTCCTTGATGTCTTGCTTGTTGATCATGATGATGTTGATTGTGGAAGCCGCCCCCGTTCGACGTGAAATGTGCATTGGAGTGTGACTAGTTGCATTGTGTTTGTGTGTGTGTGCGAGTATTGTGTGCAAGTATTGTGTGTGCATTGTCCGAAATGCACGGGTGTCAATTGTGGGCATGCGTGCAATGTTAGCTTTCTTCTCATTCATATCCACAAACAATCATAAACAATGAACAAATCGATCCATTTTCTATTCGGAATGCTTCCTATTCACACACAAACAAAACACAAGTGGACAATACTTTCACTATTTACTTCTTTTGTTTCCCACACACACAACCAATGTTCATTTGTGGGGCCCCATTCAACAAAGCGTGCAACCAGTACACAAAGACAACTTGCCCAACTAACAACATGATCGATTTGTCTACCACTCAATGTTGGTGGTGGTGTTGTGTGGGAATAAGAATCGATATGACCACTTCCTCTCTCCAATCACAATCACAAGCACATGTGTGGTTGTGTGGGATTGTGGCTTCCTCCACTTCGAGTGTCTTGCACATTTCGACCACCTTATCCAGTGTGGATATAATTTTCATGGAAAACTTTAAAATTAGACGCTTGTGCGCGATAAGAAGTATTGAGGGTATAAGGTTGTGTGTGTGTCGCACCCGTTATCGGCAGGCATGCTTGTGCAAGCACACACACACGGATTTATAGCCTGCACATTGATTCAGTGTGAGCAGAAGTTGGTGAAGACACGAGTGGTGGTGATGATAATGGTGGACATATCTCCGAATAGTGCCAAACTCATCAACAAACACTGCTTGCATTGCTAATTCGAATTCACACACTCGAGTAAACAAAAGGTGTGTGTGTGTGTGTAATGAGAAATGACCGATCCAAACTTGCACATCCACTATCGCTTCCCTCTCTCCCTCCCTCCATGTCGTTTCTATCGTTCTTTTCTCATCTCATTTCTTTCTATGCACTTTTTCTCTCTCTAGCGTGACGAATTTTTCAATTTTGTTTTACTTCAAAATAATATCTCGTCATTATTATTACTATAGTAGTGGGAGAATGTGTGTGTGTTGATCGATATGAGAGAGAGAGGAACTACTTGTATTGTTGTAATTTGTTGTGTGCTGTTTCCACATGAATCTCCAGTTATGATCTGCTTTGTGTTTGTGCATTCGATGACAGTTGTTATTAAGTTCCCGAGGGTGGTGTGTGTGCCCGCTTGCGTGTCCATGCACACAACTGACCAAATATATGATTGTTGCCATCGAATTCCACTCGAATTCACACTCTACTTATTGGACAATTGAATGTACCTGCATTCACAATCACTATCTTTGCTCTATTGCCACATCGAATCCAATCGATTCAATTCGCTCAGGCGAAAGTGACAGTAGTAGTAGAAGAAGCGAAAAGAAGAAGTAGAAAAGTGGAGAGAAGAGTGCCGCCATTTGGAGAAGAAGATCGGGTCATGGAAGGAGTGAATAAGCAAGAGTTGCACCGAGTGTGGATTATGTACAACACACACGCATGACTTATACCCCGTCCGTTCTCTCTCTCTCAAACTTCTTTCTCACAAACCGACCACTTCTCACTTGAATTAGTGAAAATATCTTCTTTTACATTTCTCTTTCATTTTACTTCTCTCTCTCTCTCATCCTCTCTCTCATCTCTCTCTCTCTCTCTCTCTCACACACACACACACACATTCGCTTCTCTTTTCACCGTTTGTCCATTTTTCTTGTTATTTGCTTCGTTTACTTGTGGCTGGAATAAAAGTGGCATGTTAGAGATGATGATGGGAGCATTGAATGAACAGCATGCACATTCGTCCACATCACACTGTGTCAGTGATCCACTTTCGATGATATGAATGCTTGTACGTGTTTGTGGTGTAGAACGCGTGTGCGTTTGTAGTAGCACTCTCAGTGTGTGATCATCATTTGTCCAGTGGTGGAAGCAATGATACTTCGTACACCAGTGCAACACACACGTTCCATTCACCACCCATTCAAGTGCCATCATCATCATCATCCAATCATCCACACATTCATCTC